>BJCG01001062.1:0-58889 GCA_005406145.1 Prunus yedoensis
CTCATGGTAAGTTGGATAATGACTCTTTTTTCTGTTTTCTTTTTGTGTGTGTTTGTGTGTGTGTCCATTTCTGAAAGCTGTTTAGCCAACCATATATCACTGACGTCAAACTGAATATGTTCCTGTTCCTTTGGTACTTATACTTGATTTAAGAGCAAATATAACTTTGTTGTTGTAAGTTTCAACTAATAGTACTTTTGATTTCTATGCATGATGGTAAGGGTACATTTCAGTTTGAGTTGAGCCTCTTTTTTTTGATGTTTTGCCTGCAGTTCTCACCCACTTCTGAGCACATATTACTTGCCTATGGTCGACGCCATGGCTCTCTTCTTAAAAGTATTGTCATTGATGGGGAAACAACCTTACCTATTTACACTGTTCTTGAGGTGAATTCCAGTGTCTTCCCTCTTGTTCTATAGCTGAGAAGATTCTGTTGTTTAGCTCACTTTCTATGTTAGTTCTTTTGGGAAGTCTTAGTTATCATCATTTCTTTATTTATTAGGTCTACAGAGTTTCAGATATGGAACTTGTGAGAGTACTTCCTAGTGCAGAGGATGAGGTTAATGTTGCTTGCTTTCATCCCTTTGCTGGTGGAGGTCTGGTTTATGGAACCAAGGTATGCTTTTGACATCTCAGAAATCTTGGATTACCAGTCTACTATCTCTTTTTCCCCTTTTTGAATGCTAATTTTTATAAATTGTAGGAAGGGAAGCTCAGGGTACTCCAGTTTGATGGTGCTCACGGTGGGAATTCTGTTGGACCAAATTACTTTACAGAGGAAAATATGGCCGTTGCGTTATAGCAAGCAAGGTTGTAGCATGTTCTTCCTTTCTACGTATCTTGATGAGTTTACCTTCTGTCTTTATAATGGGTGCCAATAAATTTGTCATAGTTTGGGGTAGCACATGCATTTTTCGGGTTTTGTTTTTGCAGGAATGGGTGGATGCTAAGAGCTTTACTTTCTGCATGATCAAAGTTGTTGTCTTCAATATTTTCCCATACCATTTGCCTGCCCTGAATAAATTGGTAAAAATCATCCATTGAGAGTTTGCAAATAAATGTGTAATTGACTCATTTTAGCCTTAAACTAAATGTGTCATATGTTGGTACCATACGGGACCTTTCAAACGCCCAAAAAGAAACCAGAGCACACAAAATTACATATTTGGGCTCATTGGTTTACTGTATGCGATTGTCCCTTCCGGACATCCAATTCACTGTGTGCAATCTACTCTCAGATAGAATTGCATTCCTCTTCTCTGTTTAGATTTTTGAGGAAAAATGGTTTCTGAGAATTGCTTGCTGAGCATATATTATGAACTCCAAAAGGCCAAGCCTTTTTTCCTTCAGTAGATTGTGTTTTCGTCTATTATCATATTTGCATGCTTAAATTGTGATTGATTGAGGTTTTTTTGGTTTTATCTGTTTTAGTTTTGGATTTGGCACTATTTTGGATGGAGCTTGTTTTGGATTGTATCAATTGTTTTAAAAGTTGATGTGTATTGTGTTTGTTTGGCATTAGGGTTTCAAATGGTGGTTTTGGTTTTGTCTGTTTTTTTTTGTTTTGGGATGAAAATTGCTATAAAGTCATATCATCTATTTGATATGTGATTGTTCTATATTTTCTATGTCTGGTAATGTGGAAGAGGCTAAATCCTAGAAACTAGACTAGAACGTGTGCCATCTCTTTTTCACCTCCCTGCAGGACTTGAATTCTTGCTTCATTTCTATAAATATCCGCCTTAAGTTTTTGTTTGAATGTGGGACTGATGGAGGCATGGCCATTTTGATTTGTGCGTGTAGGACCCATGACATTGTAGATATTGGAAAGAAAATACTGGAACAGCTTCTGCAGTTTGTGGCCACATAGTTCCAGCTCTATGTGCTTCTCTCAAAACATGTTTTGTGGAGTTCAGAATGGGATGATGATGTGCAGAGGACTCATATAAACCAGTGAAAAGATGGCCGGGGTCCTTAAAGGCGGAGCAATGAGCTTCATTGAGATTGATGGCGGTGGTTATGCACTTACGGGTGATGACTAGAGAAATGAGAGTTTCATGCTGTACATATATAACCATGTTTGATCGATTAACAGACCTTTGAAGTCCATTTTGTATTTGTGTAATCGTATCAAATTGTGAAGTGCAATTTTGGATACGGAGACTTCGTATTCCCAAGTTCTAAAGAAGTATTCAAGAACTCCCATAATCTTTTTATACACCAAAGAAAAACTCCAATAATTTCCTCGTCCTTTTAAGTTGTTGGTTTTGTGTTACATTTAAGGCTCGGTCCACAGATTCGACAAGCGTACAACAGATGATAAAGACCAGAGTATTCTCTGATTTACGAGGGATGCGAACCTCAGCGGTAACCGTTTGTTATTCGGGCGAAATTAATGTTAACACACAAACTTGGAGGTGGAGCGTTGGTGAAGACGCGTGATGATGGTACCCCTTGCGGCTTGCATCACCATCTAAGCGAATTTGGATCAGGTAGCAGAGGAAAGCACCCCAAACAGCACATTCCAGCTAAGCAAACCAAAAAGAATGGGATCCGAAGACCCAGAAAATCAATTTATCCAGACAACCTTTGGTCCTTTGGTCTTGTACCATCCTTTTACCAAAACAAGAAACCCTAATACTTTACAGAGACATGGTACTTTCCATCCATCTCATATTATACCTATTAAAATATTAAGTCTAACGTATTTTTAAGAATAGGGTTTGGTGGTTTTTTGCATTGATTTAATCTCCCACTTCTTATCCTTTCCCATTGCTTCCAAAATAAATGGAAGAGATTTGAATCTCTAAATTTTTTATATAAATTGTTACTAGCACTTAACTGCAGGGTCTTTGATAATTAATTTTGAAATGCTAATAACGGGGTTTTTATTTTTATTTTTATACAAGTTATAGAATAAATTTGGGGCCAAGAAGATGGGCTCAATGTCTTAGCCAACTGGTCTACGCCATGTATGCAGCAATAGCGGGTTTCTAAATTAAAGTCTAAGGGAGCCTAATAAAGCATTAACTTGCAAATTAGTGATCTTAGGTTCGAACCTCTATAACACCTTAGTAGTGTGTGAAAAGTCTCATCCCCTTGTAGTTGATCGCTTGTACACACAAAAATAAATAAAATAAAATAAAATCTAAAAGTCAAGTGGTTGTTAAAAAGTTTTTTTTTTTTTAATGATAAAAGTCTTAAAAAGTCGAATTTTGCACAATTAATGGGTGCATATGCATTGTGCTAGCCTAGTAGAACAGACGGGTGTCTAAATCATTCCCTACAAAGGAAATTTCTTTTTCTTTAAAAAATCCCGTTTGACCAGTCAAAGGAACATTAAAAGCTAATATCAATACGTAAAAGAGGATTAGTTCCAATGGGACATGCATTCACTAATTGTTTTCCTTTCTTTGACCACTCCTAGAAGAGATCGATCACTAAATTCACTACCCTAAAACATAATCAACAAAAAAAAAATCAAAAAAACCCTAAAAAATATGAATAAATTATAAAGAATTAACTTGAGAAAGGGAAGCTAATAAATCAGTAAGAGAAGGCAATGATCTGATGATACTAAGAAGAAGATGATGATGATTCGAATTTGTAGTGTTTTATCAACGGCCACAGATACATCCCAAGTGCAACTCAGTCCCTTTGGGATGGTGACAAGGTCTCCAGCCCCAAACTCCCACAGCTTCTGATGACCCTTTTGGATATGCCTTCACTCTTCCTTCAACAAATAACATGTCTCCTCTGCATCAACTTCAGCTGGTACCTCCCTGGGGAGCAGCCCCATCTAATTAAATTCCAAAAAACAAACCCAAGTTATTATAATTTATATATATGTAGAGAGAGAGAGAGAGAGAGAGAGAGAGAGAGAGAGAGAGAGTTACTTGGGCCAGCACTTGATGTCCAGTTGGGAGAGGCGAGATTCAGAAGGGTTTCTTTCAACTGTGATTCTGAGGCTCGAGGAGGAGGAGGAGGAGGAGGAGGAGGTTGATGAGCAGGATTCTGCAGCCATGAAAATATAAGAGGGGAACAGTTTTTGAGAGGAGAAGAACAACAGTGTTGGGAAGAACTGATATATATATTTTGGTTGAATTTTTGGCTGCATATAAGTTGTGAGGACTTTGGAGAAGCTTAAAGGAAAAGGGAATCTTTTACAAGGAAGGAGAAGGATAAGAAACCTTAATATATAGGGAAGGGGACAAGATATTGGTATTTTTCTCTTATTCCCTCCCTCATTATTTACCATTGACTTATCCCATATATCATGTCATATTCACAAATTATATTTTCGATGCTTAAATTCAAATTTTAGTAGGTGGTTATCGGTCTTAAGCGATGTGACCACTGCCCTCGTATTCACGATAAGAGTTCGATTAGTTTGTCGTAATTTTTAATTTTTTTAAAGAATAAATAGTAAATAACTTAGATACCAAGATTATCAACCGTACCCAAAAAGAGTTAATACAAATATGGAAGCACAGTAACCACACATGGTTATTCTAGATGCAGAGAAAAACATCACAAGATTTATCTCCACTAATAGTGGCATTAAGTCAAACAAATTTCGACTTGAAAACCGCAAACTTGGACAAATTAGACATAACAAGAGTTTAAAGTTTTTTCTTTCTTTGAATTCAGAAGAAAAATCAAATCAAAACTAATTCTAGGGTTAAGTTAATGCACACATTTGATTATATGGTAGGTGGTTGGCTAGGATTTCTTAGTTATGGCAGATGGGGCGAGAGGGCCAACCCATATAAGCAACCCTTGTGCAAAAGGAAATTTACATGTGCTACATTAATTAGGCGGTATTAAAAACATAATTTTTAGGTACAACTTTGTGTCCACAATAATAATTTGACATTGACTTATATGAAAACCATATTATATCTTGGAATATCACAATAATTTTTAATTGTTGGATGTCACACATTGCAGTCATATGAAAATAATAAATTGATTAAATTGTTAATTGATGTTTTTAATAATAAAAAATTGGTTATCATTATTGATGTATCTAAAGCTAAATTTGTAAAAATATCACTCACCGGTCAAACGGTTTGACTGGAAATCCAACATCCGGAGAGTACGTGGCTGTAAATGAGTGGTATCAAAGTTTGACCGGGAATCGTGATCTTGAAGATACCGACATTGCTCCGTCAGACCTTTTCATTTGGCTCCATCCATGTCCATGATGCCCCATGATGTATACATCTTTTGGTTTTATTTACACCATCCTCCTCAAGCAAGCAATTTTGCACGTGCCATTTCACGTCAAGTCGTCATCACCGTTGTACTCGTATTCGTATACAAGACTCGGTCAATTAATTATTAGTTTAATGATATTTCTCTTCTTAATATAAAAAAGAGTCTCAAATTCGAATATCTTCTATTTCAAAATTTCAATAACAAATTCTTATTATCACACCATTGTTATATGAAGTAGGGTTGTCTTCAATTTTGGCTGCCCCTTGTATTATAAAATTCATCGAATTTGTCTCTAAATTCATGTGTGCATGCATAATTCATATACGTATAAAATGGTGGGTGCGATGCACTTTGACTTAGTGCCTGCACATTTTATACCTTTTGTGAATGATGAGCCGTCCCAATTGTTAATAATATCTGCACGTTTTGAATGTTTCGAAGGAACATAAGAAAAAACCTGCACTACCCAAAGTCAAGAATCAACTAGGGCAATATATATCTAGTCTAGGCATCATCTTCATAAAGGTTTAGAAGTTTGATCACCAATGAAGGACTCCAAGAGCATATATCATCTTTCATGGGCTTGTGAGTTCTTTGATCGTAAACACATTTGTAGCATTTTTTGAGTATTTGATAGTCAATTGTGTTGTGTATGTGCACGTAAATGACTTATAGTATTAATTCATATAAATATAGTTTGTGCATTTATTAATTGATGGTCTACGTAGCCTAACAAAACTCATTAATAGCTAACTAAACCTATAGTACATGAATGAGTTGATGTGAGTTAGGCCAGTTGGATATGGTATGAGTCATTAGAGCACTTCCACCCATTTGCCATAGCAAATGACAAGGGCAGTTATTATTCACATGAATAGTATCAGCCCTTGCAAAAGGTTTGTTTGTGTTTATACCCATTGTCATGACAACCCAAGAGCAACTACTATTCACATAAGATATAAGGAGATGAATTTATATAGAGTTTTGGTGTGGGAAGTGAAGATATGGTTAGGTATTATTAAAAAAAATTTCTCAAATTTTTTTTTTTTTAATATAGAATTTTTTGATTTTTTTGTTGCTGATTTCATCACTAACATTAGCTGCCCTTAGGCACGAGCTCGGGCTCGTTTTGCTTTGGGCTTGCCCGGGTTGGTGGTCCCAACCATTTGCCCAGGTTGTAGAAGCCCCCTGGAAGCTGCAAACTGGGCTAACGCCCCCTCCTACCTAGGCTTACCCCTTGTGCTGGAAGTGCTTCTTAAAGCAGGTCTCCTCCTTTGCTGTTTTAATCGGGGTTCGGTTAATTGAAGGAAATGATCTCTTGGACCATATGAAGTCTCAATGAACCCAAAGATCCTGAGGTTTCGTTAACTCAAAGGTCATCTATTTTTTTTTTCAGGCCCAATAGATAGTAGGGGCCCAGAAAAGGAAACCCGATTCTAAAAGCCGATTTGAGCCCGCGGATCCGGGTCTGAATCCGGGTCAGTAGTTCATCATTAGAGCTCTTTTTGTCCACTGCACACACACTTCAGTCTTCACACATTCCGATCCCCCCATTTCCTCTATCTCTCCGTTTCGCTTTGTGGTTTCAGGCAAATCCATGGCTACCCAAGGTCAAGTCATCACCTGCAAAGGTTACTCTCTCTCTCTCTCTCTCTCTCTCTCTCTCTCTCTCTCTCCTCCATCTATTTCCTTCTCTCTCTGTATAGTATATGTACTATATTGTGTTTTTGGAAGCAAGAAATGGTTGGTTGGTTGTGAATATGTTTGCGGGTTATGGTGTTTGGGTGCAATTGAACTTGGAAATGCGAAGCGGCGGTGGCCTGGGAACCCAATAAGCCATTGGTGATCGAAGACGTACAGGTAGCTCCGCCTCAGGCTGGAGAGGTCCGGATCAAGATTCTCTACACTGCTCTCTGCCACACCGACGCTTATACCTGGGGTGGTAAGGTAAAAGCTTTTCCATTTCTCCTTGAGTAGATTTGATAAAATTTACACTTGCTTCCATTCATAGAACAAAAAGTGATATTTGTTTGGTTGAGATAATATTTCATTGTTTATGTTCATCTAGTATTTGGTGGCGTAAGCAATTATTGTGAGTTTAGTGAAAATGGGATGTTAACCTATTCAAACTTTTGTTTTTATTTTGGTTTTGAAGCTTTAGATAACTGGCCTTTAGGCATCTCATCAAAATTTTACTTTCTGATTACCTGCTGTTGAAAGATGTTGTGTATAAGTTATTATGTACCAAAATACTAGTGGAGGCATTGTAAATTATGCCTGGAATCAACCATGGCTGATATATTTTTAGGTGTGTGTGGTGATAGAACTGACTGCATACAATAATTATGAAGATTTAAGGATTTTTTGGGATGGTAGGAGGGAGCTTGAATTATTAATAGGGGGTGTCAGGTTCAAAGATTCAAATGGCAGCAAAAACATGGCTTTTGAAAATTGAATCTTATATGAAGATGAAAACTGGTCAGATTGATTGTCAATTTCTTTAGACGGAAATGTATCCTGATTTCTCTTCATTTACCTTGCAGGATCCTGAGGTCTCTTCCCTTGCATTCTTGGTCACGAGGCTGCAGGGTATGTTAGCATAAGCATGCAGTGTCATGTATTAATAGTTTATAGTGCCTTTGGTGCTGAAATGGGACCCTCTTCATCTTGATACAGGATTGTTGAGAGCGTTGGTGAAGGTGTTACTGAAGTTCAGCCAGGAGACCATGTCATCCCTTGTTACCAGGCAGAATGCGGAGAATGCAAGTTTTGCAAATCAGGGAAGACAAATCTCTGTGGAAAAGTACGTGCTGCCACTGGAGTCGGAGTCATGATGAGTGATCGCAAGAGCCGTTTCTCTGTTAACGGAAAACCTATCTATCATTTTATGGGAACATCAACTTTCAGCCAGTACACAGTTGTTCATGATGTTAGCGTCGCGAAGATAGACCCAAAAGCTCCACTGGAGAAAGTATGCCTTCTTGGATGTGGTGTACCTACTGGTAAGGATAATAGCATTTTCTTTTTTAGCTATTCTTGGTTAATGTATTTAACCTTTCATTAAATGTACATCTTAATTCTATTTATTTCTTTTTAAATTCTATTACTGGTTATATTGATATAGCATGGAGTTTCACAACTGCAGTCCAAATAAATGGCCTCGTCCTTTTTATGGTGAAAAGAAAGAAGATTGTAGTTGTAAAGAAGCATGGTTTTGTTGACATTGTAGTGACTGTATTTTACATTTTTTGGCGTTTTTGTATGCACTTAAGACTCATCTTATGCCTCTATCCTGATTATTAATATGTGTGTGCCTTTGTCTGACATATGCTAGGTCTTGGAGCTGTTTGGAACACGGCAAAAGTAGAATCGGGATCAATTGTTGCTATTTTTGGCTTGGGACTGTTGGTCTTGCAGTAAGTTGTTAATCGGACCTTAAGTTAATAATTCTGTGCTGAGTTCTGAACTGTGATGAACTAATTGCCGTAACTTGACAGGTTGCAGAGGGTGCCAAAACAGCTGGTGCATCACGCATAATTGGCATTGATATTGATAGCAAAAAGTTTGATACAGGTACATATTAGGTTCTACCATATCAAAACCTTACTATAGTAAACAGTGTTTTATAATTGATTGTTTTCGCATGTCTGTTCATGATGAAAGATGCTCTGGTTCTCCATGCTTTGGAACAAAGTTGTTGTCACCTGATGGGTGAAGGAAAGTTGACTTCTAGTTTTGAGGGAATAAGGAAGGAAGGGTATTAGGAAACTAATTCCAGTGGAAATGGGTAGTCAGAATATGTCACATTCACAGTCCTCAAAGATGTTGTGTATCATGATATATTTTGGATTCATCCAAATAATTTCGAAGTACCTGTAGTTTGCCTTTTGTTAGAATTATACTTTTATTTCCTGCATCAGGGACTCATTTTCTTCCGTTATTTAACTTATCATAAAACACAGAACAATGCCTATCAAAGGATCTTCAGCTTATATATGTTAGCAACGTCTTCTCTTGAATTCTTTTAGGAAGGTTTTTATGCATTTTAAGGTTTACACTCTTGCAATTTTTTATTTGCAGCAAAAAACTTTGGAGTTACTGAATTTGTGAACCCAAAGGACCACGAGAAGCCAATCCAACAGGTCCTTGTTGACCTCACTGATGGTGGCGTTGACTACAGTTTTGAGTGCATTGGAAATGTCTCGGTGATGAGAGCTGCCCTGGAGTGTTGCCACAAGGTGAGTGCTTTTTTGACTGGTGGCTCAAATTGTTGTGTATAAAACACATCTTGAGGTCGCTCAAACAATTTGCAGGGCTGGGGAACATCTGTTATTGTTGGTGTTGCAGCATCAGGACAGGAGATCTCCACTCGCCCTTTTCAATTGGTGACTGGTCGTGTCTGGAAGGGAACAGCCTTTGGTGGTTTCAAGAGCCGCTCACAGGTGCCTTGGCTTGTAGAGAAGTACTTGAAGAAGGTAATTGCTTTTGACAAATAATCAACAATATGAATTCCTTTACAACAAGTATATAACATCATGCTCTTGCTTGTTGCAGGAAATCAAAGTTGATGAGTACATCACCCACAAGTTGACTCTTGGGGAGATCAACAAAGCATTTGATTTGATGCATGAAGGGGGATGCCTCCGGTGTGTGCTTTCTACGGATGCATGAAGGGGATGAAGGGGGATGCCTCCGGTCCGTGATTTCTACAATGCGTGAGGGATTCCACTTAGGCCTATGCCAAGTTTCTCATGGGGTGGAACTTTATCTTGCCTTTCCCTTTTATCTAAACCCTTTTAGTGGCAAGAGTTTTAAAAATAACTCTGCGGTGCTGCTTTGGTAAGTAGAAGAACGCCTGACTAGTTTGTTGCTTGTTATATATTAAGAGGCTTTTGCTTGGCTTATTTGTGCAGAAGAATAAAACAGCGTTGTGGTTGTGCTTGCTTTATCATGTGTATGGTTGGAATGTTTTGCCGCAGAATTATCGATATTTTGAGTGGTGTATGTCATGGTTCCATATTATTAGCAGTCATGAGGCCTGGCAACATTTTAAGGAAATAAGCCTCATATAATTATTGTTGGTAAATCCTTGTTATTGTATGGTTTGGTTGAGAATTTGGAGAATTAGAAGTTAGTTTGTAAAGAAAGTTTTTCGGAGTCGCAGTTGGATTAGGATTAGGTTTCTCCCCAGACCAATACTTTCTCCTATAAGAAACTCCAAATCCATAATAATGATAATAATAATACAGAGAATTGGATCGATGGAATTAACTCCTCCTTCAAGCTCATATATACGGGCTTTACTCATTGTATAAGGAGTAAGGACGAAGGCCATGCATATCATTTACGCTTAGAACTTATAATAAGGTCTTAACAAATTCTGTGTATTCTGTGTCACTTTTATCCTTTGAGGTAAATAAGAAAAACACATTGGAAATCTAAATTTAATGCATTATTTCCTTGTAATTGAATTTCAAAATTTAAAACTTGAATTCTTTCCATGATAATATTGACCTAATATATGAATAAAATACAATTTATTCAATCAAAGTAAGACCCACATATTATTTCAGTCAATCAAATAAGCACCCATATGAAATTATGTATCTAACATACGAGAAAAACTTAGTGATAAATCGTGTTACCTATACTTAGGAACATAAATTAGAAAGTCATACAAAAATAGATAATAAAATTGTATGTTATCTATTAAAAAAAAAGTACATAAAATACTATTACATGTTATTGAAAATATGAAAAAACACATATATCTATGCAATAGGCAGTAGGACAATATACCTACACCATAGGATAATATATCTACAAGAATATATAATATACAATGAAACAAAAATTTGTTATTTTGTTGTATCTCCAAAATCATAATTTGTCCTAAAATTATGGGATATGTATTAACCTATGTATATCAAATCATAATAAAATCTCGTAATTATGGTCCTATAAATTAATTTCTACACTATTTATACTTCAAGGCATAATAGGAACAGCAAGATAATTTACAAATAATAATAATAATAATAATAATAATAGATCTACATAAGAAAATACAAAAAAGGAATATAATCCTATTTGGCAGAAAAGTCAATGACTTATATCAATGACAACAAATGTGAGGATTAAACCCAAACTATGTTCTAAATTTTGGACTTATACCAAATTAATGTGTTCTATTATTTTCTTGAAACCTATTCGAGTGTAAATTATATTTCATTTTATGATATGGAATTGATAACCAATAATCTGATTTTATTTTTTATTTGTTTGAATAATAAAACAAGCATATGTATTTTTTAAAGAATTAGAACAGATCGATAAAAAGCAATACACAGAATTAATTTATTTTTTGTTCAGATTTTCTTTAACAAAGTTGGTGTTACAAATTCTTATGCTAATTTTAGAAGTTCAGTTTTTCTTATGTCCACCACGCCAATGCCCTGCCTCCAACCAAGTAAACAGCACAGAGCCTGCAAAATCCATTACCCCAGCCAGTGCCAATAAATGGCCTCCTACGTCCTTTTTATGGGAAGAAAGAACATTGTAGTTGATGAGGAAATTTGTCAAATTTTCGGAAACTACTCTCAACACAATTTCATCAATATTCGGAAAGAAACACATAAGCATCATAAAAGAAACACACTCCGATTTGGATTTAGGACCCATTGAGCAGCTGATTGTGAGACTTCTTTGATCGGGTTTGGACCTATTTACTTTCTGATACTTGCCTTCTCAGATTTCAATCAATTAACTTTGATTGCAATCTATTTTTAATGGCCACCGTATCTCTTTTTTTTCTTTCTGAGAGCTATTTATTTATTTTTTGTTTTTAAAATTTAACGCCAAACAATAATTATAAAGCAGCATGGTTTTCTTGACATTGTACTGACTGTATTTTACATTTTTGTGCATGATTTAAGACTCATCTTATCCCTCTATTTTGATTATATATTGAGAGAGATTGCATTTATAAATTACATCATACTACAAATACAAAAGCCTCAAGGGTTAGAACAAACGCCCCGAAGGGCTACACCAAACACAAAGGGATCAAATCACAGCATCAAATTTATATATAATACACCTCCACTTAAAGCCACAAAGAAAGAAAAAAGATTAGGTTTATGAAGGTGCTATTATAGGATTAGGATCAGGATTAAGAAATATAAAAGGATTAGGTGTCTCCCCAGACCAAGACTTTGTCCTATATAACCTTAAAATAAAACCGCAAATCCATAACATATGAATAATAATAATACAGACGAGAATTGTATCGATGAAGGTTCCTGAAGAAATCGTATACGAAATCTTGCTTAGGTTACCGGTAAAGTGTCTACTTCGGTTCACGACAGTGTGCAAATCATGGAATTGTATGATCAAAAGCTCTACCTTCATCCACACCCATCTCGAATCCAACCATCGAAACGACGACGTTCAACTCCTCCTCCACCATCCTGAACTTGATCTTTACTCATTGTACAGGGACGAGGACAACAAAGACGACGGCCGTGCATGTGCATCATCATCATCATCATCATCATCATCTACGCGTATAGAGTATAGTACCGATCTTGACAGTCCATATGCATTTTACGCCGAACGCACTGGAACCAAGAGCTGGGGATGCGAGTTTGTGGGAACTTGTAACGGGCTGGTGTGCCTTGCTGGGAAAGACATTGACTTGACCACATTAGTTTGGAACCCTAGCATCAGAAAGTTTGTGGTTTTGCCCAAGTCTGGTGTTACCTTTTGTCATGAATATGATCATCGAGAAGTAATAAGCTTTGCCTTTGGCTACGACAGGCGTGCCAATGACTATAAGGTATTACGAAGAGTGTCTTGTTTTCGAGGAGGCCCATTGGTCTCATGTCAATATGAGATTTGGTCGTTAGCCAAGGGCTCTTGGAAGACTCTAATCAATACTGCTAATGATCGTCATCAGGAACTTGAAATTGGAAACCGGTACTTTGAGGTTGGTCATCTGGCTGCTTTTGTCAATGGTGCTCTGCATTGGCTTCAAGCCAACGTGAGCACCTGGAATATTTCCATTGTGTCATTTGATATGTCCGGTGAAGTGTTCAGCAAGATAGCCATACCACCAAAAGCTGAAACAAGAAATTGTTTGGATTTTAATCGAGATTGCGTGGTTTCGAGGTACAGAGAGTCCCTTGCATTTTTCGAAAGCTGTCGGGAGATTAGAGAAAGTGGTTTGGTTCGTCACATGAACATGTGGGTGATGGAAGAGTATGGTGTGGCCAAATCATGGACTAAACTATTTGCAATATGCCTGGAAGGGCGTATTTGTAGACTGATTGGTTGTAGTAAAAGTGGTGAAGAAGTTGTGCTAAAACTAATGGTTGATGATGATATCGTTGAATATAAATCTGTGAACACTAAGACCAAACAAGTTAAGAATTTTCATTTTGATGGAGAATGTTCTACTTATTACACGGTCATGGATGCTTTCACAGAGAACCTTGTCTTGCTTGACCAGCCTAATGTATTTACATACTAAAAGCAACAACGTACGTGTTCTGTTGAATAGTTTGATTTGAGTTACAACTTGCTTTTCACTTATTATGTGTTCTGTTTTCTTATGCTAATTTCAAAATTTAAGGTTTCTGTTTCCTTTTTTTATTTATTTAAATTTTGTTGAAAGAGATCAATAACAAATCCTCAATTTCGTTGATGATCCAGGTATTCCATGGAAAATTAATGATTTGATTTCCCAACCGATGTACATATGAACGATACTTTTGTTGAAACAAAACAAACTACAAATGGAATTGAGAAACATTTGCGATTTGAACTCGCTCTGCAAATTAGATCAATTAAAACTACCTAAGAAACATCAAATTCAAATCAAACAGATGATGGAGGAACTGTCCTTGAAACCGTAAATTCAGGTTTGATCATGATCTTGGATTAGTTTGAGTAGCTCTTGGCACCACTTTAGAAGATTGTAGTTGTTGAGGAAAGCAAACTGCTCATAACACAATTTCACCAGTATTTTCTTATCAATATTTATTATTATTATTATTATCAATATTTGAAAAGAATAAAGGCTTTTGTTAATTACATTTCGACACATTCAAGATAATAATATCTCTTAATTGTCGAAACATTCAAGATGATAATATCTCTTAATTATGATCCATTATGATAAGCATCATAAAAGAAACGCACCCCTTAATTGAAATTATGAAGAAACCATAATTTGGAATGAAAAATTCCTACGTATCCTTTTGAGGGATCAAGCCAACTCGTAGTTCATTGGAGTCATGCATGATTGTCAGTGATGAAAATTTGAATGGAGTTGGTGTGTTTGGGGATAATTTGGATATGAAAAAGTGTTTGGGGCGAATTAAGTTAGGATAAACTAGGGATTCTTTTTGGGCTTGTGGTTGCATCTAGAGATGCTTCTAGATTGCCTACGTAACATTGATGGTATGGAAACCAATGTAGTTCAATCAAAGAAATGCTTTGGGTGGTTGTGTACAACTTGGTTTTTGATTTGGTAATTAATTTGGCTTTGGTGAATACGTGAATTTGGACTTTTGTGATGGCACAAGTCCATAAAATTTATGATTGAGATGGCACAAGTCCGTCAAGTTTGGAAACCGATCATGGGTGAATTTGATTTGTACACCCACTTAATGGGTATTTTCCTTGTGATCTTGGTCCCCTTCACGATTGGTCTTGAGCCCATTAATTCAGAATTTTGCGAATTTAAAATCTTGGAGCTGTTTTGGAAGTCAGGTTATAAAAAGTTGCTGGTCATTCGCCTGCTATTGTCAATGACTCAGTGGTGCTCTGCATTGGCTTCAAGCCAACGTGACCACCCGGAATATTTATGTTGTGTCGTTTGATATGTCCGATGAAGTATTCGGCAAGATAGCCAAACAACCAGAAGCTGAAACACAAAAATGTTTCAAACAGTAGATCCGCTATACTCTAAAATAAAATATTTTAACAGTAAAGCCATTCGGCTATACTCTATAAATATAATATCTTAAAAGTATAGCCGCCCGACTATACCCTTTAAGTAGCATAATATGGATTTCTCTTTTTTAATTACTTTAATTAGTAGTTATGTTCTAGTTATTATTTAATTAGTGAATTATTAGTATTTAAATATTTTATTATAGAAAAAAAGGAGAAAATTTGAATTACTATTTATTAAGTAATATAATTCATGAAGTTAATTAAAATATTTAACACTAATTATTCAATAAAGAAATCATAATTAAAATATAATTACTAATTTAACTAATTAAATAAGGCAAAGATATTATTTAATTACTAAAAGTAAAATTGGAAAAAATTAATTAACCTAAACATAGTAAGTTTATATTTATTTTTAAAAGAAAACCTCTTACTCCGAAATTTCGTGGCACATGTCTATCCCTGCGACATTTGCCGTAATAGACCTCTCTCAACGAAATTTCGTTAGCATAAGTAACTTTCGTCGCATGAGGTTTTTTTTGTTTTAGTTTTTAAAATATAAAATTAGTTTCTTTACTTTTTTTTTTCCCAACTTCCTTAATTTAATATGTGTAATTAAGTAATATCTTAGCCATTTTGAATTACTTTGATTAGTAATTATGTTTTAATTATTATTTCTTTAGTTTATATTTAAACATGTTACTGATTTCATAAATGACTAAATAAATAGTAATTAATTATTTTAAACCTAATTTCATTCAAATTTAAATTGAAAGGATATGTCTTATCCTTTTTAATTAAAATTCTGCTGTGCACAAACGAAAAGATAAATTACTTATTTTCGTTTGGGTGTCTTAATTAAATTTCTCCATAGCCCAAATAGGAAAGAAACGAAGAAAAGGATTAGGTTTCTCCCTAGACCAAGACCTTCTCCTATATAACCTAAAATAAAACCCCAAATCCAAATAATACAGAGAATTGGATCGATGGAACCAATTGTATGGGACAAGGTTCCCGAAGAAGTCATATACGAAATCTTGCTAAGGTTACCCGTAAAATCTCTACTTGGGTGCACGGCGGTGTGCAAGTCATGGAGTTGTATGATCAAAAGCCCTACCTTCATCCACACCCATCTGATCAACCGATTAATCGAATCCAACCATCGAAACAACGACGGCGTTCAACTCCTCCTTCACAATCCTGAACTTGAGCATTACTCATTGTACAGGGACGACGACGACCCCCGTGCATCATCATCTACGCTTAGGGAGTATACCGATCTTGACAATCCATACGAAGTTTACGCCAAACGCACCAGAAACAATACCTGGGGATCCGAGTTTGTCGGAGCTTGTAACGGGCTCGTGTGCCTTGCTGGGGATGACATTGACTTGACTACATTAGTTTGGAACCCTAGCATCAGAAAGTTTGTGGTTTTGCCCAAGTCTGGTGTTACCTTTTGTCATGGATATGATTATCGTGAAGCAAGATGTGCCTTTGGCTACGACAGGCGTGCCAATGACTACAAGGTCTTACGAAGAGTGTCTTGTATTCAAGGAGGCAAATTTATCCCATGTCAATATGAGATTTGGTCGTTAGCCAAGGGCTCTTGGAAGACTCTCAATACTGGTAATGATCGTCATCATCATGAACGTGACATTCAACAACGGGTCTTTGATGCTAGTCATCCGCCTGCTTTTGTCAATGGTGCTCTGCATTGGGTTCAAGCCAACATGAGCACCCGGAATATTTCCATTGCGTCTTTTGATATGTCCGATGAAGTATTCGGCAAGATAACCATACCACCAGAAGCTGGAACACAAAAATGTTTCAGTTCTGATCCACATTGCGTGGTGTCGAGGTACAGAGAGTCCCTTGCATTTTTCGAAAGCTCTGAGGAGAGGAGAGAAAGTGTTGGTTGTGGTTGGCTTCTTCACATGACCATGTGGGTGATGAAAGAGTATGGTGTGGCCAAATCATGGGATAAACTATTTGCAATATGCCTGGAAGGGAGTATTTCTAGACTGGTTGGTTGTAGAAAAAGTGGTGACGAAGTTTTGCTCAAACTGATTGTTGATAGCGTTCAATATTGGTCTGTGAACCCTAAGACCAAACAAGTTAAGAATTTGCAAATTAAAGGATCGCGCTGTTACTCGGTCATGGATGCTTTTACTGAAAGCCTTGTCTTGCTTGATCAGCCTAATGTATTTACATACTAAACGCAACAAAATGTTGAATAATTTGATTTGAGTTAAAACTTGCTTTTCACTTATTATGTGTTCTGTTTTCTTATGCTAATTTCAAAAGTTAAGGTTTTCTTTTTCATTATGTTGAAAAAGATCAACAACAAATCCCCAATTTTGTTGATCCAGTTGTGTTACATGGAAAATTAATGGCGGCTAATGATTTGATTTCCCAACCGATACATATGAACAATAATGTTTTTGAAACCAAACAAACTACTAATGGAATATTGGGAAACATTTGCAATGCGAACTGGTCTACATATTTCATCAATTAATTAGAAGTACCTAACCAAACTATATTACAGTTTAAATTTATTAAGGGGGTGGGAACATCAAAACTCAAATCAAACACCTGTCCTTGAGACCACGAATCCAGGTTTGAGCATTGCCGGATCGTTGCATTCATCGCTATATACATAAGCCAATCCACCGTGACTGGTCACATCCATTCCTGCCATCTCCTCCTCTGATGAAATCCTCAAGAGCTTCAACTTGTGCAGCAAGAAAAACAATGTTCCCATTGTCAAGCTCACAAACCCTACAATCACCACAATCTGAACCAAATGTGCAGCCAAGAGCTTTCCGCCTCCTCCCATCAAAAGCCCATATGGCCTGTTTGGTTGCCCTGAATAGACTTCCTCCACATAAGCCTTTTTGGCAAACAATGCAGTGAATATAATTCCCCATGAGCCACACCCTCCATGAAGCTGTGCTGCTTCCAATGGATCATCATACTTCAACTTCTCAGCAAGCTTGTTGCATCCCATCAAAACCCAAGCTGCCACAAACCCACAAATGATTGCAGCCCAAGGATCAACAACTGAGCAACCAGATGTGATTGCTGCAAACCCACCAAGCAAGCCATTGCAAACGTCGGTGAGGTTCCAATGACCAGAGAGCAAGCGCTTCCCGAAGAGAGTAGTCAGTGCTGCTGAGCACCCAGCCATTGTGGTTGTCACTGCAGTTCTTCCTATTGCACTCCATTGTCCGTAATAGGATCCACTCTCTCCATAGGCCTTGAGAATGTTGAGGAATGAGCCTGCATTGAAGCCATACCAACCAAACCAAAGCAGAAATGTCCCCAAAACAACCAAAGTGCCGCTATGTCCACGCATAGCCACAGACCTACCTTCATGATCAAACCGGCCTATGCGGGGGCCTTCGATAAGAGCACCCCACAAGCCTGCTATGCCTCCAACCAAGTGAACAACACCAGAGCCTGCAAAATCAATGACCCCAGAACCAAATAAAAGATTGTCAGCACGAGCAGGGCTTGCCCATCCATCAGCAGACCAAAACCAATGAGAAACAATGGGGTAGACAAAGCCAGTCAAGAAAGATGAATAGATCAAGTATGCAACGAATTGGGTTCTTTCAGCAATGGAACCACTTGTGATTCCAGCAGCTGCAATGGCAAAAGCCCATTGATAAAGAAAGTAACCGTAATCGAAAGACTGAGAAGGAAACTTGTTAAGGCCAAAGAAGTGTTGGCCTATGAAGCCATTGGAGGGGGTGCCAAAGGCCAAGGCAAAACCAAAAAGGTAGTAGAAGAGGCCGCCCGTGGCAGCGTCAAGGACATTCGTGAGCATTATGTTCATGGTGTTCTTGGCACGAACAGAGCCGGCACAGAGCATGGCAAAGCCGAGCTGCATCGCGAAAACAAGGTAAGCAGAGAAGAGAAGGTAGGTGTTGTCAACAGCATAGGCTGTGTCAACAAACTTGTTCGAAACGGCATCAAAGCGACCGCAGATGTATTGGGCGGCTGCGGTGGCATTGGCAGCTGCACCCAAAAGGGGTTGGAGCTCAGAGGCCGAGCAAGAGATAGCAGCCATGGGAGAGACTAGAGGAGGAAGACGGGAATGTGGAGAGGTGGAGAATCTGAAGGCTATTTATTGTGACAAAAAGATCCCAAGAAATTCCAGAGGTGGATAGCCAAGAATTAGGAGAATCTAATAGATTCCTTAGTGAAATAGAAGACCAGTGGAGACCAAATACGCTTAGGTCCGTAATTCCATAACTGATTTTCCTCCTATTTTGGAGATCAGAAACTGTAAAGCTGTTACATTCTGTACTATATAACACCGCGTGAGAAATTTTACCAAGCTAAATGAACGTTTCAAATTTTAATAAATTGCAAAAGAAATAAAAAGGACATTCCTACTGTAAAATTCTTTCCTTTTGTGTATGAATAAATAATTATGCAATGTATCATTACCTGGCTCCAATCTGTCAATATTCCATGCCTGATTGGTCAATTATGTTAACGTGTAAAATAAAAGACAAGGAAAAGTCTCAACCATAAGATGATAAAACAATCAGGAAACATATTTGATTTTTTAAAAAATTCTATATTGGGGTCTTCATGTTTTTGGTACATGCACTAGCTCAACTACTAATAATACAAACATTTGGAAAGCTATCTCAATTGTACAACCTTGTGACTTCCCGGGGTTTTGCCTTCACCACAGGCATTCTTGTGGAACGAAAACTATGACGCCTAGTCATATACCCAGGAATCACTAGCTTTGACTCGTGCCGTAATAGACATCGCCTATCTTCAAGAGACAACCAACCAGCAACTCAAGGTGGAGGAGCCCATTTCCCAGCTTTGAACTCTTTATAGAAAGCTGGAACGTTTAGAAACAACAAAAAACACTGTCCGGGAAAAACCAAACAATTGTCATAAGAAAAAACAAAAGGAATGAAACCGATACGACAGTAACTGTGTGCTAAAGACAGACCTGGGATCCCTGGAATAACAAAGTTAGGTTCTTTCAGAACAACATGAAGTGTTCTTTTCTCATTTACTTTCACCCATTTAGAGGAACCTTTGCCTGACGAACATCAGATAAAGAAAGTTCAGATAAACTTGTCAAGAAAACGAAATCCTGGGAAAAATGGGCTCAAATAATGTTTCTTGCAATTAGTGATAGTTTAAAAAATGGAACAGTTTTTCAAGCTGAAAGAAGTCATGTACAAAATTTAGTTGGCAACAGAACTCAGTAAATACACCCCAAGACACGGATACAGGCGGTTAAAATAAGGTCATGGGTGTAAATTACATATCACTATAACAAACTTTAATCATATTGAATGTAAGACCTGGCTTTCTGCACCAACAATCATGTATATAGGAGAAACTAAATTGTCCATGATTAGAGACCACCAACAAATGACTTTTCATAGAAATCAAAGGTTATCAAAGAACTATGGAGTCTGTTACAAATGATTCATCAGTTTCAATCTCTGAAACTTTTGATCATACTGCACAAAAATGGAAGAGGTTAAGTGACATTTATGCTCAATGCAAAATGAGCATTATTGAACCTGAAAGTTACAGTGAAGCAGTCAAAGATAAAGCTTGGAACAATGCTATAACTAAGGAAATATTGATGATTGAAAAGAATTCCACTTGGGAATTGGTTGACAGGCCAAGCAGCAAACCAATTGTGGGAGTGAAGTGGATATATAAAACAAAGCTAAACCTTGATGGCTCCATTCAAAAACACAAGGGAAGGCTCGTAGCCAAAGGTTACACACAGAAACCAGGGATTGATTTCAATGAAACCTTTGCTCCAGTAGCAAGGTTAGATACTATTAGAATCCTCATTGCACTAGCTGCACAGAAAGGCTGGAAATTGTGGCAATTGGATGTCAAATCAGCTTTCTTGAATGGAATTCTTGAAGAAGAAGTTTATGTAGACCATCCTGATGGTTTTGTGGTTAAAGGGGCTGAAGACAAGGTGTATAGGTTGAGAAAAGCTCTCTATGGACTAAACAGGCTCCAAGGTCCTGGTATAGTGAAATCAACACTTGCTTAACTCAATGTGGTTTTCACAGAAGTCCAAGTGAAGCAATGCTTTTTGTGGGAACCAGAGAAGGTGTTGGAACTCTAATTGTGCCAATTTATGTAGATGACATAGTGTATATTGGAAGTAGCGATGAAATGGTGAAAGAATTCAAGGCTGAGATGATGTGCAAGTATGAAATGATTGACTTAGGTTTACTCCACCATTTTCTTTGCATAGGAGTAACTCAAATTGAAGGAAGCATATTCATACACCAAAAGAAGTATGCTAAAACTCTCTTGGAGAAATTTGGACTCAAAGATTGCAAGTCAGTAAGCACTCCATTAGTTGCCACCGATAAATTGCAAAGAGAGGATGGAAGTGAAGCTGCAGATGAAAGCTTGTACAGAAGAATTGTTGGAAGCCTGCTATATCTAATTGCAACCATACCAGATATTATGTTCTCAACCAGTCTGCTTGCAAGGTTTATGCATAATCCTTCTAAGAAGTACTATGGAGCGCCCAAAGAGTTCTAAGGTACATACAAGGAACAATTGACTATGGAATTGAGTATGTGGCTGGAAAATTTGCACTATTGATTGGTTATTGTGATAGTGACTGGAGTGGATCTGAGGAGGATAGAAAAGCACCTCAGGGTATGCTTTTTCATTTGGAAGTGGCATGTTTTCATGGGCCTCAGTGAAGCAGCACAGTGTAGCATTGTCAACTGTAGAAGCAGAGTATGTGAGTGCAGCTGAAGCAACCTTGCAGGCTATTTGGCTTAGATTTGTGCTTGAAGACTTTGGAGAAGAACAAACTACTGCAACTACTTTATTCTATGACAATACCTTAGCTATAGCAATGGCTAAAAATCCGGTATTTCATCAAAGGAGCAAGCATATTGACAGGAAGTTTCATTTTATTAGAGATGCAATTCAAGAGGGTGTGATTGACTTGATCTACTGCAAAGGAGAAGAGCAAATTGTTGACATATTCACCAAGGCTCTACTAAGAAAGTTTATGCTACTTGAGAAGTGTGCTTGGTGTGAAATCAGCTAGCACTTTAGAAGGGAGTGTTGAAATGTAAACTGACTAGCTAATTTATTGTTAGTTATAGTAATGTACTTAGTCTGTTTTACTCTGGGCTTCATTAAGCATTATGTTAGTTAAGTGACTTGTGCTCATATGCCAAGCGTAAGGAGAAGATCAGTCAGTTAGCTTCCAACGGCTCTTAAGCCTTGAGCTGCCATGTGTCACATTCACATTGGCCCTTGTAATTGAATGGTGATGATTGCTGATGTACTGAAAGAATGAGAATGAATACAAATGGTGTGATCCTGCAACGTTTTGTGGATTGCATCAGAGAACATTTCCAAATTCTGATTCTCTTAGCTTACTCTCTTACTCTCTCTAGCTCCCTTGATAATCCAAATCTCAACACTGAGAACAATAACATGGTAAAAATTTGAGCACCTTGACATTAATGGAATAGAGCTTAATTGAGTCCTCAGCATCAGTAAGAGCACGTCTGTAGTTACCAAGTAAAAGATTGACATGGACCCTATTTGAAAAGAGAATAGAGGTGTCAGAGTCACTCAAAGCTTGCTGATTTATTGCTCTCGTGTAGCAATCTTCACATACTCGTTACCCTTCTCCTGCAAAACCCAACCAAAAAATATATGTGAAAAAACAAAGACAATATAATCCTATCAAGTGCTTTTATTGTGTGAGAGAGAGAAAACCTTGAGTTCAATAGCAGTATTTTCTTTTAGAGCGGCTATGCCTTCAGGTCAGCTCTTTCGCTTTCGGTTTGGGGTTCAGACCCCTTTTCCATCAATAGTGCCATTGCTCCTTCAAATTCTCTCTTTTCTATTTCCTTTTCTTGTTCTGCTGCTGGCAGAGTACAAAGAGCAAAATATGATTGCGACAAGTGATCACAAGAAAAACAGTTTTGATGATATGGGAAATTGGTCCTTTTATTTATTTATTTATATATACAGTCAGCTTCAACTTTCCAACTGGATTGCTTTGCCGGTCGGGACAAGTTATATATGTACACATATCAGACACGTGGGTTGGTGACTTGTCGGATTGTTGGTACTTTTTTTCTTTAGCGTTAATTGGTTGTCTTTTTTAATTGACAAATCACGATTGATAACTATTAACATCAAAAGATAACTTCGTGGGTGATTGTCCATGCACCCAACAAAAATGGATCCGCCCACTCAATTTATTTTAATAACAAATTAATTACATCTCTAGATTTTAATTATACCTATAACATATGAAGGAGACAATTGAAAAATTGATATAAGCATAAATAAGTGTAGTTCATGTTTTGGACCTTTTTGTTGGACCCAAAAAAAATAAACTCGTCATTTTCATCGGGTTTTAAGTACTAGATATGCCGACATGTATTGTTAGAAAAAAATAATAATAATTGAACTTGCTTTTCACCACAGTAGATTTCTATGAGAAAGCTAAGTCAAACATCATCTCCTTCAACATTGATGGAGCAGATGTTGTTTGATAATGAAGGAAGTTGAGGTTCCCACCCCAAAATCAATTGGCAATGAGGGGAGTAGCCCAACTCCTTATAAGCCTTTGCTAGGTTTCTCAACTTTTAAATGTCGGACTTTTTACCTTCACATTCTTACACGCCCCCGTACGTGTGGCGAATTTTCAAGCCTAGCACGTGGACAACACATATTGGGTGACGTGGAGCACGTGTGGCCCTTGGGCTTTCACACGTGGGCTAACCTGGCTCTGATACCATGAAGGAAGTTGGGGTTCCACCCCAAAACCAATTGGCAATGAGGGGAGTAGCCGAACTCCTTATAAGCCCTTGCTAGGTTTCTTAATTTTCAAATGTGGGATTTTTTACCTTAACATTCTCACAGATAACCTTTGATTTCTTTTACTGCTGGTAGTCTGCTGTAATAGATATTAACAACCAATGTCAAACTTGTTTAGGTTATAATCAATCGGGAACCAACTATATTGAATATGACCATAATTTATGACCACATACCAACATTCATTTGTGCCACCTGAAACCGAACCAAAACAACATAGGCAACATGACCAAGCATGAAGCTATTATTGTGCCCTTTTCTTCAAAATAATTATATATTTAATCGAACCGAATCAAACCAAACATAGACTCATTGGTACTTGGAATAAATATAGAGGCCAGAAACACATAACCAAACTTTTATGCAGCTTGATTCTGGTGAAATCAAAAGAGAATTGTAAAAACCGAAGGAGAGAGATTAATATTAATTCAGTCGCAAGCCTTTGAAAACACTGATAACAATAACATCTCTCTCTCTAGAAGGTATGTCTACAGTACAAGCAATGCATAAAGTACGTACTGGAGTTGACCAGTGACTGAAGCTTGGACAATGTAACGCATCGACACAATGTTTGACTTATCTGACTGTAACGCATCGACATTTGACTGCTCAACCAAGCAAGTAGTTTTCTCTGTCCATGCATGGTCTCAGGTCTCAATGTAAAAGAGATTAATACAAGACAGGGGCTTCTAGAGCACTAACCAGAGTATATTCCCAACCAACCTACCACCACCTAATTATATTAGCAAGGAATTCTTCATGGGGTCTTGGAATCTGGGTTTGATTTTACTTTTAATGGCCTTAAACTTTCTCCTATCATAAGTCATCTTTACGGCCGTAGTACTAAATGGAATATTCCTCAATTTGAGTTGCCAAAATACGTTCCTTTCTAAGTACATGTAACATTCCTCAATTAGGTCGGTTATCCTAATTGCGTACTTTGATTGTTCGCGTTTGTTTTTCGCCAGTTAAAATATACAATTTATTGTCAAACTCAAAACACTGGATTATTAACAATTATTTGTCTGGGCTACGTACCAAATCATTAAATGAAGAAAGGAATGAATGAACTTAAAATTGTAGGCTGAATTCATTTGCATTCTGATTTGACCGGATCTCTTCCGTACTAGAACCACTCCATCAGCATTAATAAACTCCACGTTACCGACCTCAACCTCAACACTTGGAAAACACTACCAAAGTGTGGGGGTAGAGCTATTGATTTCTTTTACTGATATGGTAGTCTGCTGTAATACTTATTAACCACCAATGTCAAACTTGTTTGGTTACTCTTTGTGCACAGACCAGAAGAACCAAACTACACATACAACACTACCAAGCTGATGTATACATAAGGAATTCATAAAATAGGAGAAGATTGTTAAGCAAGTCCATTCCCTCAATCATTATGTCTCTGTTGAAAAAGAGACAAATTTCACATGTTGCTTGCCTAGTAGGGACGAACAGAGAAAATCAAAGTTGAATGTGAGTTTGATGGGCAAGTAAGCCGATCACAACCACCAGATGGATGTCCGATGGATGACAATAACATCTCTCTAGAAGGAATGCCTAAGTACGCAGTGAAGTTTGACCAGTGAATGGCATCAGAATTGTAAAGTGTATAGATCATATCATGCACGTATCCTCCTATATAGGAACCCTAATCGACATTTGCATACCCTTGTTGGTTGTTGAAGCAAATTATGCACCATCTAAAGCAAATTATGTACCATCTAGAAGCAATCATAAAACTGGCCGGCCGGAGATAATCCGAAATCTGTGGGCTTGTATACAGCCTTGGAGCCCCAATGGAGCCCACATTTTCATTATCCTTCCGTTTTCCTCTCTTTTTAACAGAAATTTGATTTGATGTGAACGTTGCATAACTAATGGATATTCCCAGTTCAAATTGCATCCACTTTTTTATAGGTGATTTTCAACCAATCATTATAAAAAATAGTATCTATAATATTGTTAGCTCTATATACATTAACACTCACGAGCATACCATCCACAAAACTTATTCACAGCAAGTTGAATTCTGGACCATAGAAAGTATACGTACGGAGTTTGAACGCATGAACCATATATATAATACGCATGCCCACATGTATTTAACCGAGAAAATAAGACCGATGCATCCGTCGGTAAGTAAACAATTATATAAGGATTAGGATAAAAACGTTTCGCCTTAGAAACAAGGTTGAATAAGTCCAAAACTAAATAAGTCGGCAAATGTTCGCCTTCTAGATTGCAATTTGGACTAATAGAGTAGTGTATCATAAAAAATAAGATTTGTTGGGTTCTCTCGCTCTCTCTATCTACTTGTTTGCTGGGTTCCTAACATCCAAACCCTTACAACAATTTCGTCCCACACAAATCACCACTCATTTCATCTCTCTTCTCTATTTTCAGCATGAAAGCAATATCTTATAACTTTAGGCAGGTTTTCAACACCACTCTAAAATTTGTGGGGTTTCTGTGCTTCATGAATCTGATTTTGCAGGTTAATTCCAACCCTACTGCAGCTCCTATGAAGCAGCCTAATTCTGATTTTGCAGCCACTTTTCAGGCGCCTGATAATTACTTCTTGCCCGAAGATAGAGCTCTGGTTCCACCTCCCGGGCCAATCCATGTATCCCAAGAGTCGGTAATCAACGTCTAACTCGCTAATTAATTGTTGGATTAACAGTAATTCCATTTGATTATTGGTTTATTAATTTGTTGCAATGTTACAGGGGGTAAAAGATCATGGCCCGAGTTGGTCGGCGAAATTGGGGAAGCTGCAGCCGTAAAGATAGAGCGAGAGAACCCTAATGTTCGAGCAATCATTGTAGTGGAAAGCACTCCAAGTCCAACAAAGGACCGCAAGTGTGACAAAGTTTGGGTCTGGATCGATACAAACGGCGTCGTGACAAGGGTCCCTAGTGTACGCAACTAAAGAGAACTCAATGGAATATTTTCAATCAGCATCGTTTTCAATGAATAAAGTTGTTAATTATAACATGCATGAGCACGAGCACCTGTCTCTCTCTCTCTCTCTCTCTCTCTCTCTCTCTCTCTCTCTCTCTCTCTACTTGTCGTGTAATCTTTTGGATATGGTGGGATCGGTCAAAAGATGACGCGATCTCTTTGACTCTAGTTTATTTATTACTTCACAAATATAATATAATAGACTCCAGGAGTGTCCACCAACCATATACATTCTTGGCAATTGGCAACTGCATCATCCAAAAATCTGGCGACTTTAAAATAATGTTTATCATATGGCGCCAAAAATCTAGTTAAAGTCTTCGCCGTCGTTGTGTGGGACTGGCAGATGAATGTATCGTCGTTGTGTGGCTCTTTCATCTTTTTGGTCAAACAACAAATAAAGCTCACACCTCCATGTCATGTTGCCTCTAATACAATAAACTAATAAAAAAACAACATTTAATAGTGCGTACACATCTCTTTAACGGAAACCCTGAAAACAAAATTCATTTGGCAACTTGTGAGAACAACTTGTTTCACGGAAACCCTACCTGCCTAATATTGCACATCTCTTTCCTTCACAAATGGCTCCCTCCCTGGAATTCACATCTATTATCTCAACCACAAACACTCGTATTCATTTCCTTCAATAATGCCTCTATGGAATTAGCAGTGCGATATGAAATCAAAGCCTCTATGTCTTGTTATACTTTAAACTACTTTTAATGACCTTCTACTTTCTCCTATCACAAATCATCTTTACGTCTTGTTAATGACCTGCTATTGTTCTTTTGTGTTTGACAATTTTTGTCGGCTGAATTTGTTTTTGTAGGTAAATGGACATGTGTGGCCATTGCCATTGCCAAATTACGTACAATTTTTGTGTTTGAGAACATACATTCCTTTTCTTTATTTGATGACTTTCGTGATACGTGCTCTCGTGCTCTCGTGCTCTTGTTCTTTTGTGTTTGACAAATAGAATCACGACAAATTGTACAATAATAGAATTTTGACCGGACCTCTTCTGTACTACAACCACTCCATCAGCAGCAAGCACCATGTCCCTCACCATTAAACTCCTACCTCTACCTCAACACTTGCAAAAACACCATCAAAGTGAGGGGGTAGGTAAACCATAAGGAGAAGACTAATAATAATACAAGCCTATGGTCGAACTTTCCCCTTAACATAACATCTTGGCTTAACAAGCCTATGTTTTCTTTTCTCTCGCATCATCTTTTTACGTAATCACATTCGCTTTACTTTATTTCTTCTCAGGATAAACTTGATTGTAGTTTTCAATCTATTTGCTTGGTGTGTATTTGCAACAAATAATTTACTAAAGAATGATAAAATGCTATTTTAAATATTTGAGTGTATATGTATTTCTGCTACTTGTATTGACAAATTAAGGTGATTGGAAAATCCAGGCTGCAATACCTGTAGTAAAAATACATGTGTAGCTCTTTTATTTTTCTAGCAATGCAATATTTGATATGTGTGTTTTAATTTGGGTGTTTATTTTATGTTTGCTTTAAGAAAAACAAGTTTATGTTAGATATCTCGTTAATATATATATATATATATATACAGTCCCCTTCTATTGAGGGATCCTCAATAATTTATTTGAGGGACGCCCTTTAGGGTACCCTACAATTTTTTCTCAATGATCCAAACCATTTAGTTTTTAGGTCTTCATTCATAGATCATCCTTACAAAAAATTAGACAAGATCGGAAACCATTTCGATATCCAATTGCGTCCTACAAAATCAACGAACAACGGTGCATCAAGAAAGTACTCAAATTTCAATAACACAATTGAGTGGTCAAATGATATCGGATTCAAGTGATTTTTTGTAGAGATGATCTTTGAATGAGTATCTACAAATAGACGGTTTGGATTAGTGAAATACAATCCGGAGTGGGGGCCTACAAGGGGTGTCCCTCAAATAAGCTTATTTGAGGGATCCCTCAATAGAAGCTCTCTGTATATATATATATATATTAGTCACCCCTATAAAAATTCCTTATTCCGTCTTTGGATGGATCCTCACCACCCTTCTTATACTTACTTGTTATTTATGGAATCATAGTTATGCATATGGACAAATGGTCAAGTGTTGAGAAGATGGTGAGGGATTCATCTTGAGTTAAAGTGGTGAGGCATCTCAAACCAAATAATCAGAATTCATGCAAGTTAAGAAAATCCATGACCACTGTATTGTCATACCACGTTCATCTAAGGACCAAAAGAAACGACTCATTTTGGCATTAGTTTTTATTGTACAAATTGGGATTAGTAATGACACTAGTTTTTCAATCAGCATCGTTTCATTGAAAACTTTTGGTAGTACTGAATAAAGTGTTGCATGGTATCTTAATTAATAATATCAGATATGTAGTTTTATCTTAAAGAATGTTTCGGTGCAATGAGGAAACGACAATGTAAGAAAGTCACTTATTCAGCTTGGATATGCAGCTTATTGGATGACAATTTATTATTTGATGTGCACACAACTATGAACTATCCTAACAGAAAAGTCCACCAATGAACGGTCTATACAACTAATCATCCATCCTAAACCAAATTAGGAGGGCCTACACCCATCAACTTCATTGCAACTTTTGGCAATGAAAGCATGCACCAACGCCAAAAGTGTGTATCTATATACTTTAGAATTAAAAAAATTAAAATAAAAGGTAGCGTAATGTCATAATGAAAGCACATGTAAAAGATATTAATACAAGACAGGGGCTTCTTGAGCACTAACCATCATTGGCTTACAGAGTACTTTCCCAACCAACCTAGGTTATGGGCTAGCGCGCCCATTAGCCAGATACACCTGGTTGGACATAGCACAAAGCCTTGCTCAATATGCATATCATGCACGTATCATATATAGGAACCCTATTCGTCACTTGCAGACCCTTGTTTTTTGTTGAAGCAAATTATGTATCATAGAGAAGCATTTTGACTAATACCTGTCGGTGATCTTGATCAACCCATCATTAAATAATAATATTTGTTTCTCTATATATTTGGTTTGCTGGTTCAAACCTCAGAACATTCCTCCCACAAAAAAAAAAAGCAAACCTTCACCCTCATTTCATCTCTCTGATCTATTTTCAGCATGAAAGCAATATCTTATAACTTTGGGCAGGGTTTCAACACAACTCTAATATTTGTGGGGTTTCTTTGCTTCGTGAATCTGATTGCGGTTATTCCAACCCTACTGCAGCTCCTATGAAGCAGCCTAATTCCGATTTTGCAGCCATTTTTCAGGCGCCTGATCATTACTTCTTGCCAAAGATAGAGCTCTGGTTCCACCTGCCGGCCCCAATCCATGTATCCCAAGAGTCGGTAATGTCCATTACAGGTTTTTCTAAATAAATACATTTTAGTATGAAACTCGTCAATTGCCATCTGGTTTTATATGTGATTATGCTGTACCATACATTAGATCTAGGCTAGTCTTGTTTCTGACAATCAAATCATTCCCTGATTTGGACAATGAAAAAGTGTTATATGTTTTTAGGGATTGAATTAATGAATAACGTAAACTGACGACGATTATGATTCGGTTTTAGGCTACTTCCTTTGAACTAGGATTTTGGTTTATTATAACATTGAATATCAACGTCTAACTAGCTAATTAGTTGTCGGATTAACAGTAATTCCATTGGATTACTGGTTTATTAATTTGTTGCAATGTTACAGGGGGTAACAGATCATGGCCCGAGTTGGTCGGCGAAATTGGGGAAGCTGCAGCGGCAATGATAGAGCGAGAGAACCCTAATGTTCGAGCAATCATTGTAGTGGAAGGCACTCCAACTTCAACAAAGGACCTCAAGTGTGGCAGAGTCTGGGTCTGGATCGATCCAAACGGAGTTGTGACAAGGGCCCCTAGTGTACGCCACTAACAAGAATTCAATGGAACTTTTTCACTGAGTATCGTTTCTTTGAAACTCATTTCATCTCTCTTATCCATTTTCAGCATAAAAGCAATATCTTATAACTTAGGGCAGGGTTTCAACACAACTCTAAAACTTGTGGGGGTTTGTGCTTGTGAATCTGATTTTGCAGGTTAATTCCAACCCTACTGCAGCTCGTATGATGCAGCCTAATTCCGATTTTTCAGCCAATGATCGTTACTTGTTGGCCAAAGATAGAGCTCGGGTTCCACCTGCCGGCCCCAATCCATGTATCCCAAGAGTCGGTAATAACGTCCATTGCAACTAATTAATTTCTTAGGTTTTTATAAATAAACTCATTTTAGCATCACATAATATTACAACAACCTTATAGAGAATATCAACGTCTAACTCGCTAATTAATTGTTGGATTAACAGTAATTCTATTTGATTATTGGTTTATTAATTTGTTGCAATGTTACAGGGGTTAAAAGATTGGCCCGAGTTGGTCGGCGAAATTTGGGAAGCTGCAGCGGTAAAGATAAAGCGAGAGAACCCTAATGTTCGAGCAATCATCGTAGTGGAAGGCACTCCAACTCCAACAAAGGACCTCAAGTGTGCCAGAGTCTGGGTCTGGATCGACCCAAACGAGTCGTGACAAGGGCACCTAGTGTACGCTACTAGAAGGAGTGCAATGGACATGAGTGTTTGTGTACAAATGGGATTAGTTTTTCAATCAGCATCGTTTCATTGAACTTTTGTTAGTAGTAATGAATAAAGTTGTTGCATGGTATCTTAATTAATAATATCAGATATTCGCAATGAGCACCTCTCTCTCTCTCTCATCTCATCTCTCTCCTCTCTCTCTCTCTCTCTCTCTCTACTTGTCGTATTGTTTTGGATATGGTGGGATCTGTCCACCAACCATATACATTCGTGGCAACTGCATCATCGAAAATCTGGCGACTTTAAAATCATGTTTATCTTATGGCGCCATTGTTCAAAAGTATTCGTCGTCGTGGACAGTTGGAATGTAAAAACAATAATATAGAATGATCAGTGAATTGCTTCCAGCTTAATTATATATCCAGCTAATGTCAAATGTTTGACCGAAAAAAGAAAAGAAAATGAGGGCTGTGAGAAAAGTTTGCCAATATACTTGGTTTACATCCTTTGCTATCCAGCTGTTGGGAGCTGCTTGGCTAAGGGGAGTTTCAATTTGATTTGGGACTTGTTCCTTTGCTGATATTCCTAAATGGGTAGGGGCTTGCCTAGAGGAGGATCTGATGGGAGTTCATAGAACCCGCTTTATTGCGGTTTTCTTGTTGTTTTTGGGGCTCTTCCCTCATCTCAACAAAACAAAAACCTTGTCAATGACGGTTTTCTATTAACATATAAACATTAGCCCCATAAGTATAACCAATAGTGATCGTGAACCTCTGTATTTAGTATCGGTGCATGTATATGCAGTTAAAGAAAATTTTAATTATTTAATTAATCTTATAACTAAGTGTTGAACCAAAAAAATTCACACAAAAAAATTGGTTTGTGTTTGTCTAAGCCCATGTCCAGCAAGCCTTATCTAATATAGATGATAAGTGTTTTTTTATAATAAAAAAAAAAAAAAAGTAAAGCCAATTATCCAATAAGCTTTTCAAGTTTCAAAGCCAAGGGATAAAACAATTCAAAGGTGGGTTGATCCCACGTGCAAATCTCCTAAAGGAGTTTTAAAAAAGAAAAAAATAGGAGTTTGACCAACCAATGAAAACTCTCAAGAGAGTTTGGTGGTTTGATCTGTTTTGGTGGAGTGATTATTGAATGAAGAGTCCTTCACAAAATTGATCTCCATGCTTGGGTATAAAACCCATTAACCAAATTCTATGGATAATGAATCTGTTTGGGGTCAAACTCACAATTAAATTCAATGAGTGAGCAACCCCGAAAAATCATTGGATACGAAATCCATTATTGGGTGAGAAACCTTGAAATTTATTTGAGATGAGAAATCTTATGAATATAAGAAACCCTGTCTTTGATAGAAATTCTCAAAACAAACATTAAAAAAGCCCTGAGATTTCTATTTGAATTATTGACCGCTAAAAAGGTCAACATGTTGATCTGTACAAAGACGACCAAACTCTCAAACCAAGCTCGAAGGGTCCAACTTGTTCAAATTACTGTTGCTGCCAACAGCAGGGGAAAATGGTTCTCGTCACTTTTATGCAGGATTAGTTTATTAACCAATATCTTTAAATAGCTTTCAAGTAGAGTGCTACTATTTCCATCCCACTGTCCTATTTCCTCATCCATCTTATATTCCCACCCATCATGTAAATTTGAAAATACACAATCCTATCTTTTCACTCACCATTATTCCTAAAATACCATTTAATTATAAATTCAAAAAAATTCTCTTTACTAATCCATTATCTGAATCCTCTACTTTGGTTTTTCTCATAATTAAAACATACAAATATATTTTCCTTAAAAACGTAAATTAAAAAATAAAAATTATTCTTAAATAAACGCCGAGTTAATGTCTTTCCTCCTCTTACTTGTTCTTCTTCCTTTCTCTGCAAGCGTCTCTGTCTCTTGAATCCAAAAATTCCCACCTCCTCCTCTCCAAAAGCTACCCTTCACCATTGTACTAACATGGGTTTGATTTTGATTAATATTTTGATAGACCGAAATTGGACACTTTAGCTACCCAATTCTCGTCCAATAGAATGTTTGTGGTTTTCACACCTCTATGGATGATGGTGTACTTGGCACCAGGATGAAGATAATGTAAACCTCTAGCAGCTCCAATGCAAATTTCCAGCCTTTGCTTCCATGGGAGGTTGGTTGCTCTTGTACAGGTGTTCCTATAGAGTCCCATTAGCCATGTAATCATAAACAAGAACCATCTCACCGTCTTCTTCGCAAAAACCAATTAAAGAGACTAAATGCCTGTGTCTAACCTTTGAAAGCATCTCAATTTCAGTTTGGAATTCATGAACTCCTTGTTCTGAAAAAAAAAAAGAAAAGAAAAAGAACAATATATAGAAATAGAACATTCTCCCAAAAGTTCCCTCTCTCATTCATTATTTGGCGTCTCTTTGTTTAATTAAGGATTTTTTTTCTCTTTTAATTCTTATGAAATTGAGTTTTTATTTTAGGGTTGAGATTTTTTTCGTCACGTCCTTAAAAGTCATTTTACAAAGGGGTAAATTTGTCTATAAAATTTTAAAGATAAAGTGGGTGGAAAAATAGGACAGATGGGTGGAAATAGCAGCACTCTTCAAGTATTATGACAACTTGAAGAACCCAAAGAGATTCGGTCCACGTTAGACCGCAAACCAAGCCACGTGCTCAATCTCTTGCCATTAAACATATTTGATTCACTTAGAATCCTACATCAATTCGTTGGCCCATGTAAACTTCCTATCATGAATATATGATTTAGATGCCTTGTGAATAACAGGGCCAAACTTCCTATATGGTTCTAAGTAATGACGCCAAATTGGAGACCACAAATTCTTTTCAACCATGAATATTAGATTTGATCCAATATGGACTCTAAGTGATTCACGCCAAATAACCACTCTAAGTGAAAAAATATCTCCCAAAACAAATTAATTAGACCAAACAAAGATAATATTTTAACTTAAATCAAAATAGAGTCCAACTAGGAAAGTAATCTCAAGAGATAAAATCTAATCCTATTAAAAATAGAGCTAACATAAAAGTGATTGAATAAAAATAACTCCAACTAGGAATCCTATAATGAATGCATGATTATGTTATGATTTACCTGAAATCAATTTCTCATATTGGTCAAGTCATGCCTCGGAAGTATGGGATTGAATGACTTGTGCCAAACGTTCAGTAACAATCATTCATACGTCAATTTTCAACTTATGCTAAAGTCTAGGAAATGACAACACAATTTTCATACATACTAACAGACTTTCGTGATACGTGCTCTTGTTCTTTTGTGTTTGACAATTTTTTGTCGGCTGAATTCGTTTTTGTAGGTAAATGGACACGTGTGTGGCCATTGCCATTGCCAAATTTACATACAATTTTTGTGTTTGAGAACATACATTCCTTTTCTTTATTTAATGACTCTCGTGCTCTTGTTCTTTTGTGTTTGACAAAATAGAATCACGACAAATTGTACAATAATAGAATTTTGACCGGACCTCTTCTGTAACTACAACCACTCCATCAGCAGCAAAAACCATGTCGCTTTACTTTATTTCTTCTCAGGGATAAACTTGATTGTAGTTTCAATCTATTTGCTTGGTGTGTATTTGCAACAAATAATTTACTAAAGAATGATAAAATGCTATTTTAAATATTTGGGTGTATATATGTATTTCTGCTACATGTATATTAAGGTGATTTGAAACTCCAAGGCTGCAATACATGTAATAGAAATACATGTGTAGCTCTTTTATTTTTTTAGCAATGCAATATTATTTGTTTGATTTTTGATAATGTGTGTTTAATTTGGTGTTTATTTATATATTGCTTTAAGAAAATCGAGTTTATGTTAGATATCTCATTAAAAAAAAAAATACTAGTCACTCTTATTAAAATTCCTTATTCCTTCTTTGGATGTATTCTCACCACCCTTCTTAATACTTACTTTGTATTTATAGAACCATAGTTATGCATATGGACAAATGTTAAGTGTTGAGAAAGATGGTGAGAATTCACCTTGAGTTAAAGTAGTGAGGCACCTCAAACCAAATAACAGAATTCATGCAAGTTAGAGAAAATCTAGCCAATGTTATTTAGATTCTATAAGATCCACAAATGGCATGTCATAGGATCAACAACTTTATTAGACGACATTTGGCTTTAGACGACATGCATTTTTAAGTTGCTACAACCTACGCAGAAGCTAGGATATACAGAAGGCAGAACCTTACGCAGAGCAAAATTTGCGAACGGGTTTGCCGTGCTGAGTTTATGTTTTCCTACAGGCCTTTTATGTCATTTGGATTCTCAAGATATATTTTAATGTAGTTTTTGTTTTGGGCCTTTGGCTCCGCAATTGAAGTCGTCACCTTTACCCATGGGCTATATGTGCAACTTCATTGCTACAAGAGGAATGCTAGCAACCTTCTCTCTAACCTTCTCCTTTGGATTTTCTCCCTTCTCTTATTGACATGTGTAACTTTCTTTACACTTTAAACAATGTCATTAATGCATCACATGAGTAAAGTTTTTTCTTCCAAATTTACCCTTATTAAATATATTGACTTTTTTACAAGGGTATTTTTTTCAAACTTTCTTACCATCTTGTTTATAAAAAAAAAACAAAAAACAAAACAAAAAAACGTTAGTTTGAGACTATATATATATAGAGGCAAATATAGGCTTGAAAAAAATATATACTAAACATGGTAGTATATAACTTTGAGACTATATATATATATAGAGGCAAATATGCTTGATTTAATATAGCAAAAAGGTACATATGTGTGCTTGTTATATCCAAATGTACTATGTACATATATGGTAAATGTATGGAGTATTATACTATTTCATTTTGTATTTATGTATGTATTTTTAAATTTTAAACTATCTTCAATTAAACTTTTAATTATAAAATCATTTTATACATGAAACACCACATATAAGGTGTGTAGAATAATTGGAGCTTTACAATTGTAGTATTCCAACTTAACAATTGTAGTATTACAATTGTCTAAAGCAAGATTAACGTCGAACACTCTTTATATATGTTCATGACCCACTAGAATCTAAAACCAATGTGATAGTCACTATAACTTGAGCATCAATTGATGAATGTGAATCCATCTTTAGCATCGTATCAAAAAAATTTCATTCACATGAACAAAATATAAATATATAACATGTAGGACAAATTACTTTGATTAAAAATCAATGTACTATATAATAGATTGTTGCATATATATATATATCCCACACGCTCACGCCATCTCTCTCTCTCTCTCTCTCTCTCCAAAATCCTCCTCATCCGGTTTTGAAAACTTAAAACAATAAAAGGTGAATTCAAAATTGACCAAAAAAATAAAGGTGAATTCAAACATGCTATAACTTTCAGATGGGGTGAGACCACCATCTACAAAGGAGGCACCTTCGCTTATTTCAAAATAAGCTATGCCTTGGGCAATTATAACAGGTTCCAAGGATGATCAGAAAGAGGATGTCCAGTTGGATTAAAATCCATCTGCGTTTTTTTTTTCAATCCTACATCGAATTGAAGTGATGAAAAAAAATTAAAAAATAGAAAAAGGAACATTTCTAAATTTTTAAAACTCATTCTTTGATTTTCTTTCTATCTTAATTAAATGTTTTCTTTGCATCTCAGTATACCAAAGAAGTAATGACTTTGTGCAGACCCTGAAAAATAAATGATAAAGAAAAAATATGGATGGTGTGGGGTATTGCAACAAGGGAAGAGAGCTCCAATGAGGATCCAATGGAGAATATATATATCGGATAAATGATTTAGTGCAAACCCAGAAAAATAAAAATGCAAGAGAAGAAACAGTAGAGATAAAGAATAGAAGAATAATTTATTTTTTGGTTGGAGAAGTGTTTGTTTTTTTAGATAAAGAATAAAGAATAAAAATGTATATGAGTTGTACAGACATACAAGAAAATACAGAAACCTTTCTCATTCTTTTCTCTCCATTATTAATTTCTTTAGTCTCTCTTCCTCTCCTCAAGCCTTGTTTGCATGCTTTCTTTTTGTCGTTCAGCATGTTTGCTTGAACTTCACTGCTTGTATCCCTTTTGGCCTTGGTTGTTTTCTGTGGCTTGCAATGAATTCCAGTATCGACCAAAAAAAAAAAAGAACCAAAACTACACAGGCAACAACATGACCAAGCATGAAGCTACTTGAAACCGAACCGCTAGAAGAGCAATGTGCAGGACTGATGTATACCTTAATTTTAACCATAAGGAATTCATAAAATAGGAGAAGATTGTGAAAACAACCAGCCTCTATACAGCATCTCACCTAACAATACATTTGAATATGACCATAGTTTCACATGTCCTATATTATATGTAGGTTGGCCCCTTGGTTTATCCTAAGCTAGTGCACAAATATAGTGAATCCTTTTAATTGCAAAATGGGTAAGGATAAAAATAAAAGTGGGTGAAATGAATGATGAATATATTTTCACCAAATAGACATAACATCATCTCTTAGTACAAATGTGAAAGTAGACCGACCTGAAAGCCAAAGCCACGAGGCTTTAGAAAAAGCTAATTAGCAGAAAAGTGAAAGCCAACATATTGTTTAGTGGAACAAGGCACAAATTCTCAACTAGTGTGCGTGAAAGGACAAAGCCGCTCGCGGACCGTGCTTGTGCGTCTTGTAGACGTAATTCATTGGGACTGATGTATACCTTTAGGTTTGCGTTCTTCAAATAGGTCTATCTTATTTCCTTTTTTTGATGTTTTAAATATTTTAACTGTGATTCTGGGCAATGGCGACACATGAGTAACACTTTTAACAGCATACTTGTATAAATTTCCTGTTCACATTTGCATCCACTCTTTTTGGTGTTGAAAATATATAGGTGATTTTCAACCAATCATTAAAAAAAATATTTGTAGCTCTATATATTGCCAGTTCACACAGATACCTTAACACTCACGAGCATACCATCCACAAACTTGCATCCACCTTGAAGAAGAATGTTGAATTGTGGACCAACGGTGCATTAGAAACCGAGAAAATAAGATCGATGCATCCATTGGTAAGTCAAGAATTATATCAAGATTAGGATAAAAACGTTGGCCTTAGAAACAAAGTGGAATAACACGCACGGGTCAGAAACACAAAGACAAGTCCAAAACCATCCATCTAGAAGATGCAATTTGAGTGTGTCATTAAAAAATAATATTTGTCTCTATATATACACATCCAACCTTAGAACATTTCCTCCCACCAAAAAAAAGCAAACCTTAACACTCATTTCATCTCTTGTCTATTTTCAGCATGAGATCTTATAACTTTGGGCAGGTTTTTCAACACCACTCTAAAATTTGTGGGGTTTCTGTGCTTCATGAATCTGATTTTGCAGGTTCATTCCAACCCTACTGCAGCTCCTATGAAGCAGCCTAATTCTGATTTTGCAGCCAATGATCAGTACTTCTTGCCCAAAGATAGAGCTCTGGTTCCACCTGCCGGGCCCAATCCATGTATCCCAAGAGTAGGTAATGTCCATTGCAGGTTTTTATAAATAAATACATTTTAGCATGACATAATATTACAAAAACCCTTATTTGAAAGTCTATTTGGAGAGGAAAAACCCAACACTAGCTACTTGTGCATGGTTCTTTAGTATGAAACTCGTCAATTGCCGTCTGGTTTTATATGTGATTATGCTGTACCATATATTAGATCTAGGCTAGTCTTGTTTCTGACAATCAAATCAATTCCCTGATTTGGACAACAAAAAGTGTTATATGTTTTTAAGGATTGAATTTATGAATAACGTAAACTGACGACGATTATGATTCGGTTTTAGGCTACTTGCTTTGAACTAGGTTTTTGGTGTGTAAATTTGGTTTGTCTATTTATCTTGATGGTTTTTTTGTGTGTGTATTATATAATGAATATCAATGTCTAACTAGCTAATTAGTGTCAGATTAACAGTAATTCTATTTGATTATTGGTTTATTAATTTGTTGCGATGTTACAGCGGGTAAAAGATCATGGCCCGAGTTGGTCGGCGAAATTGGGGAAGCTGCAGCGGTGAAGATAGAGCGAGAGAACCCTAATGTTCGAGCAATCATCGCAGTGGAAGGCACTCCAACTCCAACAAAGGACCTCAAGTGTGACAAAGTTTGGGTCTGGATCGATCCAAACGGCGTCGTGACAAGGGTCCCTAGTGTACGCAACTAAAAAGAATTCAATGAACTTTGGGGTTCTACCCCCCCAGTTCATCAAAAAAAGAATTCAATGAATAAAGTTGTTGCCTGGTATGTTAATTATAACATGCATGAGCACGACCACCTCTCTCTCTCTCTCTCTCTCTCTCTAATTGTCGTATTCTTTTGGATATGGTGGTGACGCGATCCCCTTTGACGCTGGTTTATTTATTACTTCATAAATATAATATAATAGACTCCAGTCCACCAACCATATACATTCCTGGCGACTTTAAATAATGTTTATCTTATGGCGCCAAAAATCTGGTTAAAGTCTTCGCCGTCGTTGTGTGGCAGTTGGAATGATTCCTTTCCAGCTTAATTATATAAAACTAAAAAGAAAAAGAAGTACACGTTCAACTTTTTTGTTTTCTTCCTCCCCATCAATCTTCTCCTCCTCGTCCTCTGCTCTCGCGCTCTCTCCCTATTAACCTTTTTTTTTTTTTTCCTCGGTCGAAATTTCCGAGCAATTTCACCCATTGCAATGGCAAAAGGCAAGGGCCTAGAGCATACTATTTAAGTGAATATCAATGCTTGCAAAAATATGTGTGTTTTTACCCGTTATCATGAACAATCACTATTCACATGAGATGTAAGAAGAGAAATTTGTATAGAATTTTAGTATGAGAAATGAAAATATAACTACGTATTTATTTTAAAGGACCACATCCGTCTCCTGTACTTGGTTCGACACTGATTGTCTTGAAGGACCCACTTTTCTCAACCCTTTCATCCTTCTACAGTATTCCATTTGACACTGACACTTGCGCGTATCCACAAACAAAATAAATTTTTATTTGCTTCTATTTGAATTCATTGACAAACAAAAAATATCTATAATAGTCAAACAATATGGGTAGAATATTTTCAGATATATTTCATTCTCCAAAGGAGGTATTTATAATAAGGTTACAAACCCTAGTAGGGTTAGACAAGGAAAATAAGTGGTATCCTAATTACATAATATCTATACAAAAGGAAAATAAAACCCCAATAGAAATAGGATATACTCTACTCGCCAACACTCCCCCTCAAGTTGGAGCAAAGACGTCACGCATGCCCAACTTGTCAAGCGAGTTGAGAAAGATACTTGTAAACAGCTTTCGTAAGAACATCAGCTAACTGATACTCTGAACGGATGAAGGGAAGGACACAATCTCTGCATCCAACTTTTCTTTAATGAAATTTCGATCAACCTCCACATGCTTTTGGTACGGTCATGTTGTACAGGATATGAGCAATTGCAATCGCAGCCGTATTGTCACAATATAAATCCTGGGTTTATTAGGCCCAAACCAAGGTCTTTCAACAATCTCCTCAACCATAGTAACTCAGATACACCATGGGCCATTCCCCGATACTCAGCCTCAGCAACTGGATCTAGACACCACCTTTTGTTTCTTGCTCCTCCATGTAACAAGATTGCCACCCACAAACATAAAATACCCAGACGTCGAACGCCTATCTGTGGCTGAACCTGCCCAATCAGCATCTGTATACCCTTCTACATTTGTATGGCCATACTTGGAGAAAATTAACCCCTTGCCAGGAGTTACTTTCAGATACCTTAAGATACGAGTCACAGCCCCCCATATGATCTACACTAGGAGAGTGCATAAACTGACTTACTATATTTACAGCATAAGCAATATCTGGACGAGTATGAGCCAAATAAATCAACTTCCCCACAAGTCGTTGATAACGTTCTTTATCAGTCGGAACTTGATCGGGGTATATCCCCAACTTATGATTCTGCTCACTAGGGGTATCAATCGGTTTACAATCCAACATTCCAGTTTCTGCAAGTAAATCCAAAACATACTTTCTTTGGGATAGAAAAATACCATGTTTAGATCTGGCAACTTCAATCCCAAGAAAATACTTTAAATCACCCAATGATTTCATCTCGAACTCAGAAGCCAGATACTTCTGAAGACTCTGTATCTCTACATGATCATCACCAGTCACAATCATATCATCAACATAAATAATTAAAGCCGTCAATTTACCTTTATGACGCTTCAGAAACAAAGTATGATCAGAGTTACTTTGCACATACCCAAACTTTTTCATAGATGCAGCAAACCTTCCAAACCACGCTCTTGGAGACTGCTTTAATCCATACAAGGATTTCCGTAGCCTACACACCACACCCTCCTTAGAGGTCACAGGGATACCCGGCGGAGGATCCATATATATTTCTTCTTTGAGATCACCATGGAGGAATGCATTTTTGACATCAAATTGTAGCAGCGGCCAGTCACGGTTAGCAGCTAAGGATAAGAGCACGCGTACAGTGTTGAGCTTAGCTACTGGAGCAAAAGTCTCTGTGTAATCCACTCCATATGTCTGAGTATACCCTTTTGCTAGCCATCTTGCCTTGTATCGGTCAATGGAACCATCAGCCTTGTGCTTCAAAGTAAACACCCATCTGCATCCAACTGCCTTTTTTCCTTTTGGTAAAGGAACTAACTCCAAGTGCATTCTTGTTCAAGGCTTCCATCTCAACATGCATTGCATCTACCCAGTTTTGATCAGATAGAGCATCCTGCAACTTAGTTGGCCACAATACACTAGATAATTGACACAAATATGATGCATATGACTTAGATAAACGATGAGTTGACATATAATGGTTAATGGGATATTAGACTTGGCATGTATATCAGGAGAATATTGTATTTTAGGTTTCCACGGGTAGTACGTGGGGGCAAAGAATAGGTAGGCATATCACTAGAAAGTACCTCATTATCACAACTTGATTGAGGCAATGGCAGGGCAGAGGGGGGGTATATTATCAATTCATCTGTATGGGAGTCGCCAATATCACTTTATTTCCTTCTGAGAGGGGCTCGAAAACATCAACATTTTTGTCGAGCGAACCGGTCGCTACTTGCTTGGCGACCGTCTCTTCGATCGTATCGGTGCTGTTGTCGCTCATCGACGCGGGCGACCGGTCGCTTCCTATGTGCGACCGGTCCGTTCCTGGGCAGATTGGTTCGCGACCGCGTTCCGCTTCCTCATTGAGACCGGTCGCTTCTCTAGTATCGGTACTGTAGTCCCAGCTCGACTCGAGCGACCGGTCGCCTCCTATCAGCGACCGGTCGTTTTCATCCTGTTCGCCTAAAAATTCCATATTTTCCAAATTCTTCAATTCACTCCCCCTCTCCCCCTGAATTGAAGAAGAGGGATAAACATAATAGGGTACCTCTTCCATGAAATGTGACATCCAAAGTGACATGTACCTTCTGAGTAGGGCGGGGTGATAACACTTATAACCTTTCTGAGTCGTAGAATAACCAATGAAGACACAGCGGAGAGCACAAGGATCAAGTTTACTCCTTTGATGAGAGTAGACATGAGCATACGCAACACACCCAAACACCTTCGGAGGTAACTTAGAGACTGAAACCGGAGGAGTGAGGGCACATAACACATCAAGTGGAGTCTTAAATCAAGAACCCGACTAGAGTACGGTTAATCAAGTAGGCGGCGGACAAGACACCATGTCCCCAAAGATGATGGGGAACAGACATATCAACATCAGAGAGCGAGCAACTTCAAGTAACTGGCGATTCTTCCTTTCAGACACACCATTCTGTTGAGGTGTGAATGGAGTGGTAGTTTGGTGAATGATACCTTGATCACGAAAGAATTGGGCCAAGGTATGATTCACATATTCACCGCCATTATCAGTGCGAATACTTTAACACGAGCATGGAACTGAGTAGACACCATGGCACAAAGTCAGGAAGAATAGAGGCAACATCATGTTTATTCTTCATCAAATACACCCATGTTAAGCGAGTGCAGTCATCAATAAACGTCACAAACCAACGGAAACCATGAGAAGTCACACGAGCAGGACCCCAGACATCAGAATGTACTAACTCAAAAGGCAAAGCAGCTTTATTATTACTTAAGGGAAAAACAGTACGGTGGCTCTTGGCCATTACACATGTCTCACACTTAAAACTGGACTCATCACAGGAGCGAAATAAAGATGGAAACAGACGCTTAAGGTAGCCAAATGACGGGTGTCCCAAGCGACGATGCCATAACCAAATTTGCTGTTTGTCTTTGACACTGCAACGTTGAACAGTATTAACGACACGATCACGAACTTGTGCAGAAGGTAATGTCAAATAATACACCCCCCCTATCCGTTTACCATGCCCAATCACCTCGTGAGTCTTGAGATCCTGATGAAAGAGCAATGGTTAGGATAGAAAGTAAAGCAGAAGCATTAAGTGTATCAAGTAAGCGACCAACAGATAACAAGTTACAATGGATATTGGGAACTAATAACGCACGAGACCAAGGACAGAGTTGGGGTGAGAGAAATAGTGCCCTCGCCAGTAATTGGAGAGGGCAAGCCATTAGCACTAGTATGTATGGGTTATGGGTGTTACTAGACAACTCATCAAAAAATTTATCATCATAAGTCATATGATCAGAGCACCAGTATCAATTATCCAAGTATTAGAGCCAGTACCTGGAATAGATTCAGAAACACGCAAATTTGCAGAAGCAGCAGTAGCACAGCAGCACCAACAATGGAATTACCACCCATGATTGTAGCAGCAACTCAACAAATCACGCAGAGTATACAACAGATCACAGCACAGACACAAATATGGCAGATGCACGAAGACAACAGAGGCACAAACACAGTAGAGGCAGATGCACGAAACACAGTAGAGAGGCACGCAGTCAAGGACACGAACACGACAGAGCACAAGGCACAAACACAGTAGAGGCAAATGCACGAACACAGTAGAGGCACAAACACGACAGAGCACACAGCGGACAACGGCAAAGGCACAGACACAAGAACCCTAAAAGAAATTAGGGCAACCAGTAGAACACGGGCACAAGAACCCTAAAAAGAATATTAGGGCACAGAGTAGAACACGAGCACAAGAACCCTAAAAAGGAATTAGGGCACAGAGTAAAAAAAACCGGGTGGGCACAATACACAGGTTACCAGCAAGTCGGCTCTGATACCAAGTCAAACAATATGGGTAGAATAATTTCAGATATATTTCATTCTCCAAAAGGAGGTATTTATAATAAGGTTACAAACCCTAGTAGGGTTAGACAAGGAAATAAGGGTATCCTAATTACCTTAATATCTATACAAAAGGAAAAATAAAACCCCAAATAGAATAGGATATACTCTACTCGCCAACATAAATTACTGTTGAAGCATGTCAACTATACCATAGGAAGAACTTGTTCTCGTAGGCGTAGGGCATATTGTCATAAATTTGGTCTTGCCCTTTTTCTTTTTCAATCACTACTACATGTATTGACAAATGACAAATTAAGTGATTCGAAAATCCAAGGCTGCCAATTCCTATAATAGAAATACATGTTTAGCTCTTTTTTTTTCTTAGCAATGCAATATTTGTTTTGATGTTTGACAACGTGTGTTTAATTGGTTGTTTATTTATAATATTGCTTTAAGAAAAACTAGTTTATGTTAGATATCTCATTAAAAAAAAATATATTAGTCACCCCTATAAAAATTCCCTATTCCGTCTTGGATGCATCCTCACCACCTTTCTGAATACTTATTTTGTATTTATGGAACCATAATTATGCATATGGACAAATGTCAAGTATTAAGCAAGATGGTGATGAGATGGTGATGATTCACCTGAGGGCACCTCAAACCAAATAACATGATTCATACAAGTGAAAGAAAAGCTAGCTAACGTTATTTAGATTCTATAAGATCCACAAATGGCATGTCATAGGATCAACAACTTTATCAGACGACATGCATTTTTAAGTTCCTACCAACCTACGCAGAAGCTGGGATAGCAAAATTTGCGAATGGGTTTGCTGTGCTGAGTTTATATTTTCCTATAGGCTTTTTATGTCATTTGGATTCGATATATTTAGTGTAGGTTTTGTTTTGGGCGCTTTGCTCCGCAGGTTGAAGTCATAACCTTTTCACGTGGGCTATAAGCGCAACTTCATTGCTACAAACCCAAATAACTTTTTTTCGTCTTTCTTATTATACAAATATGGGTATTAAAAGTAAATAATTTTACACCTTACAGCTACAATTCCTAATCAATTATGACCCTTTATTGGACCCAAACGAAATAAACTCTTCACTTTCATTGGGTTTTTAGTACTAGATATGCCGACATGTTTTGTTAGGAAAAAAATAATAATAGAACTTGCCCTTCACCACAGAAGATTCGATGAGAAAGCTAAGTTCACACGTCATCTCCTGCCGACATTTATGGAGCAGATGTTTGATAACCTTTGATTTCTTTTACTGCTGGTAGTCTGCTGTAATAGATATTAACAACCAATGTCAAACTTGTTTAGGTTAATCAATCGGGAACCAAACTATATTGAATGACCATAATTTATGACCACGTATCAACATTCATTGTGCCACCAGAAGAACCAAAACTACACAGGCAACATGACCAAGCATGAAGCTACTTGAAACCGAACTGCTAGAAGAGCAATGTGCAGGACTGATGTACACCATAATTTTAACCATAAGGAATTCATAAAATAGGAGAAGATTGTGAAAAACAACCGCCTCTATACAGCATCTCACCTAACAATACCTCTGTACACTCAGACTTCATAAGACTATACACGACCAAAGCTCATTACACCCATAAGCCTGCAGATAATCATTTTGCTGAAACACAAATTGTGTTAAATAGCTTCTTTCAATTTGAAAGCACAAGCGAGGCTCGCTATACCCATGCAGCTTCAGGTCTTTAGGGAAGCACGGATAGAGACGGTCGAGACTACACCTGTGTGAGACCATTCCAAGAGGTTTCAAAATCAAAACATAAGCATTCCTGGTTCTATAAAAGTAGGCTCAGGAGACAAGGCATTTAGATGAGATGGCACAGAATCACTTGTTACTGCTGGAACAGACTGGTTTTCCAGTAGCCAGGTAAATTGACTGTCCAAACTGACATTAGCAATTTCATTAGACTGCTCCTTCACGAGAGATGGCACATATATAGGCTCGGTGCTTTGAATTTGAGAAGTTTCAACTGGCGGCGGCTGAAAAGGAGGCTGCTGAATTGGAGGATGCTGAATGCTTTGACAGGAATTGTCCACCCAACTATAGTTACAATCTGAAAACCCATATCTGCGACACTTGCACACAGATTATCTTGCAAAAAGATATTTGGCTTGAATTCTGACTTTGATTCCCGTACTGATATCCACCTTGATTGGCATCTTGACTTTGATTCCCATACTGGGAGATATATTGGCCATCATTTTGCCTATGATTGCCTTGATCAGGAAAATTGAGCTAAAATCTGAATAAAAAATAGTGGCCATAGGACTACATGTTTGGGGTTGGGAAGGCACTGTATTCCAACGAATGTGGCCATGGGCTGGGGGGAGTTCTGATGCACAGTAGAAGGAACATTCTGCCATCTGAAGTGATTTCTGTCACTTGGTGCTGCCGTGGTAGTGGAATTTCTACCATATTGAGATGGACTGGTACAACTACTGTTATTTGCTGAACCAAATGTGGTTCGGTTTACTGGCAAGGTGCCGCCAACAGCTCCTACTCTTTTGAACATTGGATGAGAAGAGACAAATTGTGGGCCTAAATTACCAATATTATGACCTCTGTTCCTCCCAACAACATTATTGCGTGCACCAACTGACTGCTTCGAAACTGAACATGGATGGCTCGGTTCTTAGACAAAATAAATTCTGATTGGTGGCTTCTACCCGGGTTTCTGACGCTAGGCATAGTGCGACTGGCTGAGGAGCAAGCACGGATCGTAGTTGGCCTAGAGAGCTGATTCTGTGATATAGAACTAGGTGCCAACCGAATAATATTAAGTGGTGGACATTGACTAAGTTTAGGCAGAGCTGCAGGCAATTTTGGAGCTGGTAATTGAGCACTTTTCACTATCTTCGAATTCTTCCTTAATATTTTCCACGTCTCTTCTTTATCAGTGGCATGACAATGGTCAATGTTGGAGACTCCAGTGCCCCAATGTACACAGGGTGCCAGAGAGTCACAAACATAACAGTGACACTGCATGTAAGCAAAAATAGAAATCAGAGCGGTAAACCTTCAACCTTAGACAAAGTAGGATATGCTTCATGCATAAGTCAACTTACAAGGTCACAGTGCGTCTCATGCAGGGTAGTTTTGAAAGGAAACTTGGCACAAAGATGCCGTGGATGAGGGTAGTCTCTGCATGCTATCTGCAACCAAATTAAATAATGTCAATTAAAGACGAAAAATACAAAGAGGGAGCCTACATCTTTCCAAACAATTCAAAATAACATTGGATTTGGCACTAACTGGTACTAGGATCCAACATTTGAAAAATAAGTCTAACTTAAAATATGATAAGGGACTATCAAAGACTAAGTGGCCAAACAAACATATGCCACCAAAGACAAGCTAATCTGGAATAATTAAAAATTAAAAATTTCCACGATCAAAGGGAAACTTCTTCAAACCTTCGGAATTTCAATATCAAGGTCATCAAACACAATAAAAAGGGTTGTTCATTGTGAAACAACAAGAACAAGATAACCAAGTTCTACTGTTTCTGAAGAAAATACACAGAAACTGATATTTAGGAATAACAAAACCTCCCTTGATATGAGATCTCCCATGGACCCCAAATCAGGTTGTGACTGTTATTCATACCTTCTAGATCTAAACCAGTACCGTGGGGCAGAACTACGCATCTCCATTGTAACTAACAACTTGATTTGTGCACCACTGTGAAACATTGTGTCTATTCTGTCAACAAGATGCCTTGCCGCACCACAAAACCCCAGAAAATTACAGAAAACGACATCATCAATAACTACCAAAGTTGTGCTTCACAGAAAATTGGACCAAAGTCATCAAATTATGTCTAATTCATGCTGATGCATCCATACAAAATCTTTCCTACTGAAAACGTAAACAAGAAAAAGGGGGAAATGAGTCTTAGATTATTCCTCTTTCTGCATATGCCAATAACATCTAATTTGGGAAAGAGTTCTGCTTTCTTATCAGTCTGCAATAACTTCATGGCAACCAATTAAAGCAAAAACAAGGAGGAAGGGAACGAAACATAGTTCAGCCCAAGTAGAAGAATGATTAAACTACAAGGCTTATTTTTACAGCTAATGCAACAGTTACCCTTCAGTTTGAATTAATATCTTATAACTCCTCTAATCAAAATTAAAAACAAGGTCCAACATTTATTCCTCTTTCTCTAACTTCCACTTTTGAGTAACAAACCAACCAATATAAATCCATCCAAAGAAAAACAAACATTACACACTAAAAATTCTCATTTTAAAAGATTAAGCCGGTTGATTTTATTACCTGTCCCTTCTCCCCTACTACAAGCAACTCGTCGGAGTTGCTACCCGAATCTTCCACTACCGAAACCGGCTTATCCGGGTCACCATCCAAGACAAACGCAATCGTCGTCCACATCTGTCGCCGTCGGTTTTGAAGACTTGGCCTTGGGCTGATGTTGACCTCACCAATCACCACAACATCATCGGAATCGTCATCGTTTGGGTTGTCGATGCTGTCCATAAGTTCCGATATCCAATCGTAGATTTCCTCGTCTTCCTTCTCGTTCCGGCCCGATTCTTCGTCGGAGCTTATGTCGATAGGACCCGAATTCATCGCAAACAGAAATTCAAATTCACAGACTAGGGTCTGAAGGAAATCTCAAACGCTTTCTTCAACTGAAAAATTCGACGCAGGAGGTATGAACAGATCATATGGGAAGCTAATGCTTGAGGCAAAGAAAAATGGGCAAGTCTTGGATTTCCTGGAAATTACTACACTGAAAAATTTCCGTCTAAGTAGAAAGGTGGGAAAAGGGCATAGGGTTCTGTGCGGGCGATATATAAATATTAGGGTTTTGAAATGGGTCGTCGATTTGTTCTGGCCGAAAAAAAAGGAATTGGATCGTCGATTTTGGCGGAGAGCGAGAGAGAGAGAAAGATGAGAGACAAACTGAGTGTGAGAAGTGACTTAGACTTCAAAGTCGTTTAACCTAGCCCGATGAGGGGGTTAGGGATATCGGTGGAATTTTACTTTTTTTGAAGGTGTGTTTCGGACATAGGAAAATATGTTGAGCTTCGGTTACACTTGGACATGTGGCCCAATTACGGCTTCAAATGGAGTGTCGTTGATCCGGTTGGGCGATGCAGGCCTTTGTTGGGCATTTCAAGGGAGATAAAAATATGGGCTGCAATTGATAGTGAAGTCCTACTGGCATAATTGGGCTAGAACATACTTATTAAGTACCATCTTACAAAAATGAAAAGTCCATTTAATTTTTTTAAAATCTTAATTGAATACACTCCATTCAGAGTTTGTTGTGAAAACCGGCTCTTTTTTTAAAATCAATATAATCAGATAGAGTTTATTTTCGAATGACAACGTGGTTATATCTTTATTAGATTTTAAATGATATGATAGTATTTCTTTCTATTTTTATACAAGCGATATTCAAAAATGAAAAATTCAAACATAGGATCTCGTATATAGGCCTATCAAGTTGTCTACCACAAACATCATTTGTGTAACCTCCAAAAAATTCAATGGGAATTAATTGAAAGCTATGTGCCTACTATGTGAGTATTGATAATCTTTGATTTATTGTGTTTAATCATCCTGGCTGTTGAGATAATTGGAATCTTGCCAACTATAATGTCAATTATATTGCACGAAATTCTTGAGACTGAATTTTTACACCCTCAAGTTTTTCAACTTTGCAAGAGATCATTCCATTAAATCACTGTATTGTTATTATTCTGTTTGATGGGTTATTTATGCATTGGAAATTGAATTAACTTTTTGTTTAATCTGTCATTAGGATTGCACAATAAAAAAGATGGACAAAGCAAGACATAGAAACAGATATGTTTGTGTCGAAGGAGTATATTTGTTTTGGATCTGATGAGAAAATACACATACATCTCTTTCATATACAACTATGTTTGTTCCATGTCTACAAAATTGGATGATTTTCATCCCTAATGGTTGAAAATGTTGTGAAGAGAGACTCTGGCTTTGATCAAGCGCCTGAACTGGCACTCAAGTCCTTCTTCTATATCTTGAATGTTTGCCTCCAAATCCTGGAGCCAAATTTGCACATTCTCAACTTGCATTGCGTAATCAGATTTCTTAAACTTGTGAGTGATAGGGCATTCAATGCGGCATCCACTTTCTCAAGTTCATTCGTATCTGCAGTTTCCTCACCCTCACAGGATACTCTTTTGGCTGCAACTAGCTTGGAAACTAATGACCAACTGCTTGACTTTGATTTCGAACCAGCTATGAAGGGCAACAAGGATTCAAACACAGCAACAGTTACTGCATCTAACTCTTTCAACATGTTGATCACAGCTGGAGTTTCATGGTTTTTGTCGGTTCCGTAACTTTCCTTGACCTTGAAGTTCTTCTTCATTGCCTTCTTGACATCCTTCCTAGAGGCAAGGTATTTTCTAACCTCACTCATGAAGCTTATGTCACCTCCTCTTCTTCTACGCATAATGGATTGAAGTTCATGTGTGCACTCCTTTGTTTGCAAAAGGGCATCCTTAATGATGCCACACACATCCAGGAGCCTCAAAGATCCATCTAGTAGTTCATTGATCCATAATCCATTTGTCTCCACACTCCTGGGATAAGGTTTGCTGAGAGTGTGGCAATAGAAAAAACTTCTCAACACAATCAGGCAAATCTTGGAAAAAGAGAAAGGTCTGTTACTTTGCAGTTGAATGTTCAATTTGGTGTTCAGTTTGCTTTCCTTCCCTTTGGCATCGGCTCATCCTCTTCACAGCAGAATCAGTCACAACGTGATTTCGATCTGGATCCAAAAAACTATATCAGCGATGTTTATGCATTGTCTCCCCACCACCGGATCACAAACCCCATCAGCACCTATATTTTACTTATAATATAAAGCATGAGTATCTTCAATTCAGTAACAAGGTCATGGGATGCATTGTACAATCAACCATAAAATATGCAGAACATGAATGGTATTGTACCATCTCTCTCTCTCTCTCTCTCTCTCTCTCTCTCTCTCTCTCTCTCTCTATAAATATATATATATATATATATATATATATATATATATTAATGCAAGGGAATAGCCAGCTCTTCTCTACAGCATTCCGGCTTCTGCCTACCTCCCGTCCCCGGTGACGAGTTCTGTATCACTCTGCCTGGGAAATACTTTGGCATTAATTATATTCATGTGGTACATTGTCTGTGTCAAAATCATTCATCACCTTCCATTTCCTACCAACTGGTTTTTTTAATATCATACACATGCACATGCTGCAAGTGTTCGAAAAATCGGCCTAGGCGGCGCCTAGGCGGGTCTGGCCGCCCTGGGGGGATCCTTCATTTTCGAGAGCTTTAGGCGGCCCCATGTGGTAAACTAAGCGAAGAAGATTTGGCTGGATCTGCTCCACGAGCTTGCGGCGGCAGCACCAGGTGGTAAACGCGAAGAAAATGACCTAATGGAATACGCTGTACGCATCGTTTTGTTGGGTAGGAGTTATTAAGCTATACGTATCGTTTTGGGTGGGTAGGAGTATTAAGCATATGTATCGTTTATGGGCCCAACAAACAAAAATGCAATCTAATATTTTGAACTAATATGTTAATTGAATAATAGAGTATTATTATATGCTTTATGCTTAACTTTTCCTCATGTTTTATATCAAGAGTGCTGCCAAACGCACCCTAAAATTAACTAAGTACACTCTAATATTTTAATGAAAATGTAAAATTAACTAAGTACATTCTATTTAAACTACCAAAAATACCCATTATATACCCTAATACACTCTCCCGAAAGTTATGGATGTGCAATAATCACATGCCTAATAGTAAACAGGTTAGGAAGGATGTATTTTGAAACTAGTCATATTGCACTACTACAAAATAGTTAAACAACGACACAAAATAGACGACATTGCATCTATAAACCGTCGTCATATTTTAAAAGACGACAGTTTTATAAAACCGTCGTTATTATATTACCTTACACACTGCTAAAATGGGTTGATTTAAAAAACACGACGCTTGTCAATTAACAAGCGTCGTCTTTCAAAATGCGCTAAACGAAAAGAGGCACTTAAGTGAATTCGCGATCTTAAATTTTCAGATTTCTCCCCATCGTTCGAAAAAATCTCTCTCTCCTTTGGAAACCCTCAACAACTCTCTGGATCTCCCTCAACCCTCTCACCTCTGAAGCACTCATCTCTATAATGTTCACTGTCGTCGTCACCAAGCTTGCTGGCATAGGAGTCGGAGTTTGCAATTTAACGTTTTAGGCCACTTAAGCCCCTTGGATGCCGTCGACACTGAGCTCGCTGGCATATGAGGTCACAATCTCTTCCTCTTCTTCTTCTCTAGCTATGGTTTATTGTATGCATCAATTTAGGGTTCTTCAATTTGAACTAGTTTTTATCAATTAATTTTGGGGGGTTAGGGTTTTCGATGTCTGATTTTTGGTTTAATAATTCGTGTCCGATGTGATTAGTATCATATCTAGAAACAGTGAAAATAAGAATGGAGCCCTCTGATTTTTGGTTTAATAATTCGTGCCAAATGGCTCACTCGACGCTCGAGAAAGAGTTGAAGCACTCTGACTCTGCTTTCGGTTCTGACAACTCAAAGGTATGAGGACGACGAAGTAATTTTTGGGTTTTTCCCCTCTTTTGGCTTCTAAACGAATTGTTTTGATGATGGTTCTGATTTGGGGTTCTCTTTCTGCAGAGCTAGGTCATTTTCGGTTCACCCCAATCGACGCTGTGCCCAGCTGGGAGTGGTTGTGGCTGTGGGCTAGGCTCGTGCCGTGGAAGTCCAAACGCCCACTCGCCGCCGGCCACTTCGGATCTGCTGCATGCGGCTGTAGGGGAAGTAGCGAAGATGCGCATCGACCAGAGCAGAGGCCTCTTGGGACCTCCAAGAAAGCCCTCCCCACCAGTTCCCGCCGCCCCTCTGAGCAGCAACCCCAACAATTTTTTTTTTTTTTTTTTTCAGTTTTCAAGCAAAACCCAACAAGCAAAATTAGTGTTCTTCTTCATTGGAGTTAGTTGGTCACATCATTAACATTTTCTGGGTATAGGTTGCTGTGATGTTGAAGCTTATTTAATGGGTTGCTCTGTTTTTGTTTTTTCAGATCTGGGTATTGTTCTAAGTTTTCGAAGGCATTTATATGGTCTCAGTTGTGAATTTATTTTGGTGGGCTCATTTATAATTTTCTGTCCTTGTGTTTTACAGGTTGCTCGACAGTTCTTGTCCCAGCTAGAGTTGTGCAGGCACTGAAGCTGAACATTGATGATATGTGCGCACCTCAACCGCCCCCACCTTCAGCGTCGTTTCAATGCAAGCTACAACCATGGATATGGTAAATCCTAGATACCCTTCTTCTTTTCACTGTTTCTAGCAATCTTTACTTTTACCAAGTTGATTTTTAATGTGTGTAGCTAATTATGTTTATATATCTTAATTTGGTTTTAATGGAATTTTTAATGCAGGTTCCTCAAGTGCTTCTCACACTGCCATATTCATTTTCCCAACTGGGTTTGCTATATGGGATTCTATTTCAGCTTTGTTATGGGTTGGTGGAAAGCTGGACTGCTTATCTCATCAGTCTGCTATATGCTCGGCACTTGCAAAAAGGTGAGCTTTGATATACTTGAGGTTTTGTTTGCGTTGTTGTCAGTCTAACCATGACATGTAGTTCTTTGATGAGGAGAATTTTTAATGGAGTTTCCCATTCGATTTAATGATATTTTTCCATATCTTGTTTGTCTTCCACTCTCCTAACGAATAGGGTAATACTACAGGTCACGAATAGGGCAACTATGATTTCAGATCTGCACATAACTTGTTGCTGATATTGCTGGGAGGGGAATAAAGCAGCTTGGAAAATGTGCAAGAAGGCAAAGCCAACTCATACACCGAAGAACAAATTGATGAAGTTAAAATCAAATTAGCAGAATTTGTGAGCTCCATTATTTCTAATTATAGGTAGGAAGTATGTATGTTAATAAAAAAATTGGTTGACTATGTAATAACTATTGAATCTTCAAGTTTTATGAAAGAAACTATTTTTTAGTGTATATATTCATTAATAAGGCATTATGGTTGGTTTTCTAGTTAAAATCGTTGCATAGCATCATAAGAAATCAAAAAGAACTAAAATGTAGCAATTTGGGAACTTATTAGACGACGGTTTTTATAATAAATCATGGTCTTTACAGATAATTAACGACGGTTTTTTTTAAAAAACCGTCGCCTTTACAGACAATTAACGACGGTTTTTATAAAAAACCGTCGCCTTTACAAACAATTAACGACGGGTTTTAAAAAACCGTCGCCTTTACAGACAATTAACGACGGTTTTATAAAAAAACCGTCGTCTTTACGACAATCCACGACGGTTTGTAATAAAACCGTCGTCTTTCCTCATATAATTAACGATCTTTACCTCTAAATAACGACGGTTTTGATAAAAAACCGTCGTCTTTATTAAAAACGACGACGGTGATTTCGCGTCGTGGTTTTACTTGGCAAAAGACGTCGCTCGATTTTACGACGGTTTGAAAACCAAATTCACGACGGTGAATTCCCGTCGTCTTTTGCCTTTTTTGTAGTAGTGTTGATTCACCTAGTGTGTGTTGTTTTGAGAATTATAACCATCACTTATAAAAATTGGAAAAGAAAAATCAAATACTGTTATAAAGAAGGGCTACAACAATGTTGAAAACTCATCTCTTTCATTGGAAAAATGCTCACCATTTATCTATTGGAGACAAAAAATTGATCCGTTGCCCAACCAATGCCTCAGCCTTCTTGCTAATTTCCTACATAATTCATACATAAGTGTTTATTAATTATGCAATACAATTTCAAGTGCATTGAACGAGATACGTTATTCTTACTTTTAGGCTGCAAGGGCCCTTCAGCTTCGCTCTAGGGTGATTGGTATGCTCCACATTAATGCTTCTATTAAAATTAACGACACCTCCTTGCACCTCCGCTAATGCTCGCTGCGTTGTTTGCCGCGGGCACCAAATAATACGAAAACTTCTCTGCATTTGATTAGGGTTGAATGGTGAGTAGGGTATACTTATTAAAATTATATTTGTTTCACAATTCAATTTATCCTTTTTTGTCATTTATATTATGGTAAATTAGTAATTCAATAAATAGTTTGGTAGTAGGGTGTACTCAGTTAATTTTAGGGTTCGTTTAGCAGCACTCTATATCAATTATGATACTTTCTAATTTAGGCCTCTAATTTATAAATCATTTTATTTTGCATAATTTTGGTTTAAATTTATAATTTATAATACAAAATAATTATATGAAAAAAGAAAAAAAAGAAATGCGCCTAGGCCCGATTACTCCTCTAGGGCACTAGGCCCTTGCCAGCCGCCCGACTACTGCCTAGCTATACAACCAATTTCCCATTTGATTCTCCTAACTATCCTTACTGGTCAATCCAAACTGTGGGTAACTTTCAGGTGTTCTTTAACCAGTCTAGCTTTGTTTACCTTACAGATAATGAGGGAACAAAGGTTGTGGATATACTACAACCCACCACACAGTCATTCAAAGATTTCTACCAGAGAGCAACCCTTGAATATAATGGAGTGTTAACGCAGTATATCCACTCTAATACAAATAGTGAAGCTTGGTCCTGTGTGTCCTCCAAATATTTGCAAAGATATTATGGAAACAACAAGCAGGGGTGCATGCGGGTTCAACAGCTTATGTCAAATTGATGATCGAGGACCAAGTTACCGATGCCCTAATGGTTAAATAGGTTCAGAATAAACGGTTAAATAGGGAACAAAGCTCTCCTGTCACAGTGAAGGTGGATGTTTATAGCTATGGAATTTTGCTATTAGAGATTATTTGCTGCAGGAAGCATTATGAAGCAAAGATAGAGGATGAAGATCAAATGATACTAGCAGATTGGGCATATGATTGCTATAAGAAAAATAAACTGTACCTGTTACTGGAGAATGATGATGATGAGGCAAAGAATGACATGAAGAAGATGGAAATGTATTTGATGATAGTGTTTTGGTGCATTCAAGAGGGTCCATCACTAAGACCTGCCATGAAGAATGTTATCAATCCCACCAAATCCATTCTCATTATATCTTCAATGTAAGTGATGGCATTTTTTTGTGACACCTGGTAATACCAGTGAAGTTGTACTGCTATTAGGAACATAATATTAAACGTTTAAACATGTTTTGGACATTGGAGAATACTGAGCTGAAAGAGAGTTCTCAGATCCATTTAAATATATGTACATCTCGTGTCAGCCATGGCACTGACTAACCAACCCCGAGTGACAAGAAATTTGTGATCTAATTTACAAGGACAAACGTTTGCATTTATGAAAAAAATGTGAATATCTGCTGCACATTAGTAACAAATGCCAAAATTTTTTGGTTGATTATTATGGTTGAATGACTTTTTTTGTTATTATTCTTTTACAGTACGAATATTTTATTTCTTCACAATTTTATTATACACACCATGAAAGTCTTCAAAGGCTTATGCCTAGCCTTACGGGACATGACTATTCTTAAGACTTTCGCAATATAAAAGACTGGAAAAGACTTCATAGGAAACTCATCTAACTTGCAAGAACATATCTCTAGGCTCATCCCTCATTGCTGTGAATGCTAACTCTTACTTACCCTCTCTATCTGGGGGGTTTTGTTTCCACTTATACTTAAATTAGTTGATATTTGAAGAACCAATAGCAACAAAGTTCATTGCACATGAAAGAGGCTAACAAGGGCAAAGACAGAAAGCTTTGAAAACAATGAAAAATATTTGTGGAATGATCCAAAAGACAAATCTAGTTAATTAGATTCTTAGTACGCCAAACAAAGTTTCAATTTGCACATACAAACAGCAAGAGAAATCATATCATAGAACATTTGAATTTTTTGTGTATATCAAGGGAGGACTGCATTTGTTTGTCATTTCAGCAAACTTATGTGGGCAGCAAACGATAGCATAATACATTCAGTTAAAACATATTGCATGGATTGTCGATGATCTTAATGCATTAATAAAGATATAGCAAATGATGCTCATCAGCAGTTTCACCATTAACTCCTTAATTATGTACCATGGCTTTTGAGCTACCATATCCTTTTTTCTTTCTACAACTTGTACAGATGCTGCCATTTTCAATCATTGCTCGAACTTACAACAACATATCTTTGGGCTCATCCCTCTCTGCAAAGGACAACAATAACTCTGTCTGGTGCTCACCATCTGGGGAATTCGCTTTCGGTTTCCAAAAGATTGGTAGTAATGGTGGCTTCATACTAGCCATCTGGTTTAACAAAATACCCGAAAAGACTATCGTTTGGTGGTCAGCCAATGGCAACAATCCAGTGCAACAAGGATCCACAGTTGAACGCACTCCACATGGCCAGTTGATGCTCAATGATATTGCAAAAGGCAAACAAAAAAGGATTGCTGACTTTGGTGGTATTGGAGTTGCCTATGCAGCCATGCTTGACACAGGAAATTTCGTTCTGGCCAATGGAAATTCAAACAATTTGAGGGAGGGTTTTGATCAACCAACTGATACCTAGCAACACAGACTCTAAAACTAAACAACACACTCCAGGGTAGCTACATGGCGTCAAACTACTCACGAGGGAGGTTCCAGTTTGCACTACAATCTGATGGAGCACTCTCGCTTTATACAACAAATTTCCCATTGGATACTCCTAATTATGTCTATTGGTCAACACACACTGAGGGTAGTGGTTTTCAGGTCATCTTCAAACAGTCTGGCTCTATTTACCGTACAGCCACAAACGGATGCATACTTTATATTCATGTGGTACATTTTCTGTGTCAGAATCATTCATCACCTTCCATTTCCTACCAACTGCTCTTTTAATATCATACACATGCATATACTGCTAGTGTTCGAAAATC
>BJCG01001063.1:0-45771 GCA_005406145.1 Prunus yedoensis
CAATATTAACCGTTTTGAAATGAATTATAATTAACCGACGTGTTTTCTTTTTCAAATGGCGGTTTTTATTTCATTTTTGCGTTGTCATTCCACGTCGGTTGTGAAAACCCGACGTTGGTTGTTTTTAGACGTCTCTTTTGCGATTTTTGTAACTTGACCGTCGTATTTCAGCTTTAACCGATTATTTTTATTGTTTGATTTGTCGTGCCCAAAGCTTGCAGAATGAAAATGTGATCGGAATTAAAATGATATACAGAGCTATGAATTAATGTCATACAATTAACTGCATAACTAATGTCATACATTACAACAATCAATCAATCCATATCTTCACACCCATCTCTAATATTCTCACTCCCAAACTCACCCACTAGGTCATCAAATGTGTCAACATTTGGTATCCCTCTAGAAAATGGCTCACACTCAATTCTAATATCACCTAGCACATCATCACCAATAACATCATTCTCTATTAGGCATTGATAACACTACCGACCAACCACGATGCATTGGGTCGTCAACATAAAATACTTGTTTGACTTGAGAAGCCATAACAAATTGGTCATTCCTATGTCCAATTTTACTCAGATCTACAAGGGTAAATCCAAGTTCGTCGACTACAAGGCCCGAAGTGTTATCTATCCAATCACACCTCAAGACTGGGATTCTAAACTTTTGGTAGTCAAGATCCCAAATTTCTTGAATAACCCCATAAAAACCCATATTGGAGACAATAGGGTTTTTATCCTTGGCACTAGCAACTTGCATAGTATGTGCAAGTAAATAAACTCCACTATTTTGGACAGTTCGCACATCATCTTGTGCCTTGGTGCTAAATTTGACACCATTAATAAGATAGCTCCTATATGATGGCACTACCATGCTAAATTTTCTGATATGCCATTATAATCTTCCCCATTAAATTCACTTTGAACCTGCAAATTAAACATATATCTTAATTCAATCTAACATATATAGAAAGAAAGAAAATTAAAATAAGTTCAATATGTCATTCAATAACATATATACCTTAAACGTAGCCATTGAATGAAAGTGCTATTGTGCTTATCTTGTAGCCACTTTGTTCTCTTTCTAAATTTCGGATAAGTGGTCTTGATGTGGATCATATGTTCCCTACAATTGACACGAAAAAAACACGCATTACGGTCCCTTATATATAAGATAAATAAGGAGTAATAATATTTAAAATGGCTACATATATATGAAAAATTAAACTCATACGTACTCGATATAAGGTAGGACTTCCTCCGTATTCTCCAAGACATATAGATGTGCCTGGTTCAACAAGTCCATATCAACTAAGCTCACTGTGCAACCTGATAATGGCTTTGAAACTCCCATATTCTGGCTTGAAGGCACTCCAACTGTACTAACATCAGATAAATGCTCGGTACAAAACTCTACACGCTTCTTCAGCTATATACCGCTCAGCAATGCAACCTTCGGGACGAGTACGATTCTGAACATACCCCTTTAGCACTTTCATATATCTTTCAAACGGATACATCCATCTAAAATATACTGGCCCACATAGACGAACTTCTCTGACAAGATGTACTACTAGATGAACCATGATATCAAAGAATGAAGGGGGAAAGTACTTCTCAAGCAAACAAAGTAACTACTACATCTTCTTCCAACTTATCTAGCTTGGAAACATCTACCGTCTTTGCACATAGCATTGAAGAAGAAGCACAATCGAGTTATTGCATACCTTGCAGGCTTCTCCAAAACAGAACGAATTGCCACAGGGAGCAATTGTTGCATCAAGGTATGACAATCATGAGATTTAAGGCCAAGAAGTCTTGAATCTTTTAAAGATACAAGATTTTTTATATTTGAAGAATAACCTTCAGGAACCTTCATACCATAAAAAGAATTGCAAACCGCTCTCTTCTCTGCTCTTGACAAATTCCAAGGCCCTGGAGGCAAGCGAGTACGTCTTTCTCCATACTCGGGTTGCAAATCAATTTTTACCCCCATGTTCAATAAGTCTAACCGAGCAGCAATCCCATCTTTATTTTTTCCAGGGATCTCTAGCAATGTACCAATGATACTATCGCAAACATTCTTCTCAATGTGCATAACATCTAAGGCATGCCTCACAGGGAGGTATTTCCAATACTCGAGATCAAAGAATTTTGATTTCTTCTTCCAACAAACTCTGTCACCATCATTCTCACCAACACTTCCCCCATTTTTCGAGCCCCATATGTAATTAATATCTTCAACCATATGCAGCACTTCTTCTCCTGTTAATGGCTCGGGGCATGCCATATTCAGGTTTCCCATTAAAAGCTGCACGTTGCCTCCTATATGGATGATTGATTGGTAACCACTTTCTATGCCCAATGTAACAAATTTTGTGGCCATTTTTCAACCTGTGACTAGGTGTATCATCGCCGCATATTGGACAAGCTTTATATCCTTTAACAACACAACCAGATAAGTTTCCATAAGCGGGAAAATCATTAATTGTCCACAGTAATCACTACTACATTTTAGCGTTTGCGCGCAACGAATACAAAGTGGTCGCGCAAAGAACAAATCTGTCGCGCAAAAATAGAGCGACAGATATATCGTCGCGCAAAATCAGTCGCGCAAATACCGTCACGAAAGCCTTCGCGCGACAAAACTATAAAATATCGTCGCGCATAACCCTTCGTTGCGCCAATAGTTCAGGGACGACAAACATTCCGTCGCTCATTATTTTGCGCACGAGGATACAGGCGTTGCAGGAACTATGCGCGACGACAATCATCAGTCGCACTACTGTTTGCGCGACAAAGTAACAGACGTTGCAAGAACATAATGCGACGACACATTTTCGTCGCGCAAAAAATATTGCGCGACGAATAGGTCGTGACTCAAACCTTTGCGCGACAAAGATTTTTTGTCGCATTTTCTTGAGGGGACAAATACTTCCGTCGCGCAAACCGAGAATTATTTTCGTTTAGGATTTATTTTTATAGTTTTTTATTTTTTAAAACGTGATTTGCGCGACGGGTCCTTTATTCGTCGCGCAAATATTAGTAATTAATTTTTTTTTTAATTTATGTGAAAAAAAGAATTTTGATTTATTTTATTTTATAATTAAATCAAATTGCAATTGAAAAATGTAATGAAGAGAAAATAGTTTTTTAAAACATAATATAAATGTATAATATACAAGAGAAATATTTAAAATGTAATTAAGAAAGTAAAAACTAATTAAACAATGAAGCTAAATCTACTTCCTCGTCTGGCAAATGCGGCTCGGAGGTCTGGACATTGGGGACAGGGGCAGAGGTTTGGTGGCCATGCGCAGAGGTGGACGGGGGAACAAAAGATGGTACGGGAACGCCGGACTGGGCCATGGACTGTATAATCTGAGCCATCTGGGCCATCTGGGTTTCAAGCTGGGCCACCTTTGCTGTCAAAACACTATTTGACTGCGACGATGAACGGGATCTAGGTTCCCGCCGCCGGGCATTCCCCATCCCTCGACAGTATGTCCCTGGCCGCCTCCCCAGAGTCTGATCCAAGGTGTCCGTCAAGATCTGAAACCCCGCATCCTGTGGAGGAGCCACAGACTCGAGCGGCGTATCGGGAGGAAGCTGGGAGGCGGACTCCTGAAGAACCAACTGGCTCTTCTCAATCATGGTCGTCTGTTTAACATAACATAAAATATAAATAAAAACATTTATATAATAACTATGAAACTTGAACGCGTAAAATAATCATTAAAATTAAAGACTACTTACATGAAGGGACTCCGCCAACTCATTCCCAGGTCGAACATAAACGTCGCCGAAGACGTCAATCTCTGGAATTTGGACCCCTCCTAAATTGAACAAGAGTATAAAAATGTTAGTACAAAAAAAAAAAGAAATTAACATTAATGACATATTAAAAATTAAATAAAAACGACTTATTATTACCCGACGTCGCGCATCCATCCTATAGGAGAAGGGCCTGGAACCTGAATGATGGAGAAGAGTCTTCTTCTCCCTATTGCCCTTATTTGCTTTAGCCATCTTCTGTTATACAAAAATTAAAACGTATTATTTGAAATTGAAATGAAATATTAAAAAATGAAATAAACATTAGTAAGAAATGTGTAATAATTTTGAACTTAATATAAAAAATACCACATAATCAGCCTCCTGAAAATGACCACAGAGCCACTGCCAACTATCCTCCCGCCCCTCAAGCTCCTTCGGGCAACCCTCCTGAAGAGCAGCCTGCGGATCATCAAATGCCTGAAAGTGGTGGTGCAGGTCGCTCTTCCACTGCTTGTACCTATCAGCGAAGAGTCTGTTGATGTACCCCAACAACTCATCGTTGACATTCTCTAAATTGTAGTTCATCTACAATAAAATACATACATTAAATATTTAAAATATAAAAATTGGAAGGAAAAACAATTAAAATGTAAGATACATACCGACAGGTGTCCATGCATCTCGTTATGCACCGCATCAGGCATGGCCTTCCAAGACTTCCATTTCATCGGACAATAGGTCCGAACGACTGCACCAACATCGTGCGCCAATGAGCTATGTTGGTCTGCCGTTGGGGCAGCCCGATGACGATCGTCGTATCTGATGTTGATACGAGAGTTGTTCACCCGGGTGACCTTCGATGTAGCCAACTGGCGACACGGTCCCCGGGTGTTCTTCTTAGCTGCAAAGAAATATGAAATTAATGTTAGTTAACAAATTTGACTAAAATATTGGTACGAAACATCTGTAGTTGAAGGAAATCTTTACCTGGTCCGCTCGAAGTGGCGTCGGTGGTGCTGGAAAGGCGATGACGCCGCCTGGCGCTCATAGGTTGCGCCACTGATGACTCTGATGACGCCGGCACATGGGGGGCACTGGGACCCACTGGCAAGTCGGGCAGCTGTGGTCGGCAAGAGGGAGGTGACATCATAGTCGGGGGAGGCAAGCTACGTGAAGGTTGCACCGGCTTATGACTTCTGCTGATTAGGTTAGACATCTTGCAATAAAAACAAGCACCAAAGTTTAAAAACAATAGTTACTGGAATACAACAATCTAATAACAAATATAACATTTATTTATTTCATTTCATTTAAAATAGAGTCAACGTCTAATAACAAATATAACAAATATAACAAATAAAACAAATAAATATAACAAAAATATAAAACATTCTTCATTAATTATAAAACATAAAAATTATTCCAATTTAGGGTCATTATATATACTAAGCTAACAAACATACAAATAAATCAAATTTACCAATATATAAAGTAAGCATATTTTAACAATATTACAAATTAATTAACGCATATATGTTGGTGTACGGTTTGCGATTTCGGAGTATCCGGGACTCCAATCCACAATCCGTTGAATCCTATACGATCCTAGACATACAAGGCACATCATACGTGAGTTTGAGTTTCATCCAATGGTCCGAACAAATCAAACCGTTAAATCGTACAATAGGCGAAATCCATTCGAGGCTGAAACGGTATCCAAATTGGAAACCGAACACCCTACACGCTCATGACAACTAGGGGATCGCATTGGGACACAATGTGATTTTGCTACAGTTCCATAGCGCTGCCACACGCGGCAGCAGCGCTTGGATGTGAAAAAGCGATAACGATCGCCGGAAAAATCTCAAAATGAAGGGCCAATCTTCCTACCCTAGGTTCAGGACATCGAATAGAGGCAGTTTTGTTCTCGGACATAGGCCAAAAAATGGCCGGAAGTGGCCGGAATTTCATCCCGAAATCCGGCCAAAATCTTAGTTACAAAATTAGACAACGTACACAACAAATTTCACAAATCCTACCCAACCATCAGCTAGATAACAAAAAATAGGGGGAAAACCATACCTCACTCAGATTTGGAGGCCAGAGGAGGGAGAACGAAGCCGGAGATATTCGCCCAAAATCGGATAAATTCCCGCCGGTTTCTCGAACCCAATCAAGCTGCCGCGGCGCCTCGGAAAGGTCTGAGTTCGTTGGCGGTGATCGCCCGGTCGTTAATGTGGAGAGTTGAGGTGGTGGCCGGAGGAGAGAGAGAGAGAAGAGAGAGCGGCGGCGAGAATGAACCAGAAGGTCTGAAATTGTCGAATTATTATCAGATCTTTGCGCGACGAAATACTAACTTCGTCGCTCAAATCAGTAAATTGTCTAAACGGTGCGTTTTCGATTAAAATTTTCGCGCAAAATTGAAAAATTAATTTTGCGCTACGGAATAACGTTTACATCGTCGCGCAAAGTCGTTGCAATAGCGGCAATTAAACCGCCAAAATTTTCACCACCTTACGCGACGGGAACAAATTCTTACGTCGCGTAAACATCATACCCTAAACCCTAAACCCTAAACCCTAAACCCTGATCACGTAAAACCCTAAACGACATCATCACTTTGCGCGACGAACAAATTTTCATTCATCGCATATACTCGTTTTGCGCGACGTCAGTTACTCGTCGCGCAAGTTCTTGTATAAAATTTGAAACAAATTTTTTGATAGCATACACATTCTACGAAACTAGTTTCAACGATCCAACCGTCAAACGTATTTGCTTATACTTAGAGATCGTATACACCAAAAATGGGGAAAAAAAACGTATAGAGATCAAGTAACGGGACAAAAGTTTTCGACGGTTATAATGGAAAAATCACGATTTAACGGTCAATTTTACTCTGATTTCGATAATTTTTTACGGATACAATCCTTCACCCAACATGAATCCAATGACAGTATTTGATCTTCATTTGAAATTATTTACACTAGTGGATATCACAAAATCTTATGTTATACTTAACAAGTTTATATATAAACTTTTAATAGTTAGTGGCTATATTGTGTGAATCATACGCATTATAGAAACTTTTTTTATCGATCCAGCCGTCACACTTGTTTGTTTCTACTTAAAGATCGTATACGCCGAAAATCGAAAAAAAAAAAGGTATATAGATTGCGTAACGGGAAAAAGAAAAGTTTTCAACGGTTATAAAAGGAAAAATCACGATTTAACGGTAAATTTTACCCCGATTTCGAAGATTTTTTACGGATACACTCCTTCACCCTATATGTATCCAATGACAGAGTCTGATCTTCATTTCAAATTATTTATACTAGTGCATACTGAGTTAAAATTCCTAAGTGTCATGTATACAAGTATTTTTAAAAAAAATTAAATTTGTTTACGCGACGAAGTAATGTGTCGCCTGTAAAAAATTTGCACGACAGAAATTTTCCGTCGCGCAAAGATCAGTTTAAAAATTTTTCCCGACACTTGTTTTTTTTTGGGAAAATTAACCTGCGAGACGAAAATGTCGTCGCGCAAAGGGTTTAACTACGACAGGTGTTACTCCGTCGCGCAGACACTTCGAAACTATTCCCGGACACTTGTAAATTTTTTTAGACCATTATTCTTGCGAGACGGATATAATCGTCGCGCAAAGGTTTGTGGGCGACGCCATTATATTTGTTCGTCGCGCAAATATCAGTTTTAAATTTTTCCCGACACTTGTTTTTTTTGGGAAAATTAACCTTGCGAGACGAAAATTCGTCGCGCAAAGGTTAACTAACGTCGCAGGTGTATACTACTCTCGCGCAAGACACTTCGAAACTATTCCCGGACACTTGTAATTTTTTTAGACCATTATTCGTGCGAGACGGATATAATCGTCGCGCAAAGTGTTTGGCGACGCCGTTATATTTATTCGTCGCGCAAAATGTTGTTTTTATTTTTAAAATTAAATTGATATTTAGTGTAATATTTGTTGATACTATATTTGTATTTACTATATAAGCAAAGATGATCATAACTTGTTTTAGGGGACGTGATAAAGCATATATTTATAAGGGTCGTCATATAATTGTCATACTATATTTGTATTTTGTCGTACCTTTATTCATTCGTCTTGTTACAAAACTCTATGCAAATATGACGTTAATTAGGAAAAGTTACTGACACAAAGAGAAAACATGTACATTTCATTAATTACAAAAAATTACATTATTCATCAGATGAACTATAACCTTCGTTATCATCACTATCATGACTATCCGTCTCCCAATCCTCTTCCTCCTCTTCTTCCTCCTCCTCCTCCCCTCCTCCTCCATAAGTACATCATCGTCGTTGTTGTCCCCCATGGTTGGATCGTATCGCGGAAGATCACCGAGGTCAATTGTAATTGACTGAATCGGTATTTCTCTTGAAGACACTCCGTCAATCTGAAATGGTTCTTGAACAACATTTGTATCGAGAAGTGTATGTGCATCATTTTCCATGGAAGAGTCTAAACGTTGGTCAACGACGTCGACGTCGTTGTCCGATGGGTCTAGTTCTGGTATAGCATACACGTTCCTCTGATCCATTTGCTGAACAACTTTACTTTCGTTCCCCGCTTTAGGGTCATTTAGATACACACTTGTTTTGCCATGTTTTGCCAAAATGTAAGGGGTCGCATCATACCAAGTTCTGCTCATGTTCACAGATAGTAACCCATGATCGATTTAATACTTCCCTGCCTATTTGGGTTCGTATCAAACCATCGACACTTAAACCATGATCACTTGGTATCGGTCTTTGTAAAGCAATTGCACGACAGTTGTGAGTTTGCATAGAAATCAATGTCTGTACTTTTCGCCTCCACCTGGAACATGGACACCGCTGTTTTGCGTACACAACTTGTCATCTCGTGCATTAACCTAAAAACTTGACGCCGTTAACATGGCAACCTGAGAACAATTCTGCTCGAGAGTGGGCCGAATGCCAAGTTATTAATCTTCACTGTAAGTTGGGGGAATTCTCTGATTTCAACTTATTCACCTAATATTATAAAAAAAAAACATTCATAGGTTAGTTTGGAAAAATGTAATAGCATAATATATATTATGAATTAGAAAACACTTATAACTTACATATTCCAAAAACCATTGTGGAAACAATTCACGGTGTTTCTTGGAATACAAATGTGATGGATGTTTCTCGCTTCATCATCTCTTCATGTTCATCTAGTATGCCAAATATCTCATCACAATTGTTCAATACGAACCAATGAGCTACCTCCATGTCATTCTGGAAAACGATTCTCCTCGTACATGATCTCCAAAGGGTCGTGCGCTTTGGGCAAAAAACAGAAAGTTGCTCATTTCTCAGACCTCCGTCATTATTGCGCTGAGGTCGATTGAAAGCCGTGTCCACATCCTTTAAATACATTCCACAGAAAGTAAGCGCCTCATATTGAACCCAAGCCTCTACAATTGATCCTTCGGGCTTCGCTCTGTTGCGTACGCTTTTTTTCAGCTCTCCGAGTAGCCTGCCAAAATACAACGAAATTAGCAAGTAGTAAGCATGAGATAATGATGCATACACAAATGATGATTATTATATACCTTTCTATTGGATACATCCAGCGATAGTTGACTGGACCAGCAAGCAATGCCTCTTCTGGCAAGTGAACCATCACGTGAATCATACTCGTGAAGAAAGCCGGAGGGAATATCATCTCAAACTTGCATAAGACTTGGACAATGTCTTGGCGCAACTGATCAATGTCTGTCTTTCGCAACGTTTTTGCCGTCAGTTGGGAAAAAAATCTGGACAACAATATGATTGGCTTGACTACATCTTCCGGCAATAGGTGTCGAATCCCCACAGGAAGTAAGCGTTGCATAAACACATGGCAGTCGTGACTCTTGAGTCCAGTAAATTTACCCCCCGTCAACCCTCATGCAACGTGCGATATTAGAAGCATACCCGTCAGGAAACTTTACAGACGATACGAACTGTAGAAACTCTTTGTTGTCATTCGGTTTCATGGAAAAAAATGCAAGATCCCGTATAGCTTTATCACTGCCCCTTTTCAGCCATAAACCCTTTCGTATGCCCATTCTTTCCAAATCAAGACGCGCTTTCGGAGTGTCCTTTGTCTTGCCCTTGATATCTAGAATCGTTCCCATCAATGTGTCAAACACATTTTTCTCAACATGCATAACGTCGAGATTGTGCCTCAATTTTAGTTTCGACCAATATGGGAGCTCAAAAAACATAGACTTGTGCGTCCAGTTCATATGTGTAGCAGGTCTGGTCCGACTAACTGTTTTCCCGAACGAGCAAAATCCAAATGGTTAAGCGTTCCAAGATCTGATCACCGGACCATTCTCTAGGTTTGCGCGACGCTCTTTGTTTCCGTCGAACTCTATATCCTTCTCCCGCCACTCGTGGTCCCATGGCAACCATCTTCGATGGCCCAAGGTAACACACTTTTCCAGCGTGCCCAACCGGAAGTTTACATCTTCCTTGCATACAGGGCATGCCATATAACCCTTTGTGCTCCACCCCGAAACCATTGCATATGCGGGAAATCATTCACAGTCCACATAAACTTGCCGCCCGCAAAGTGAACATCTTCCTAGTAGATTTATCGTACGTGCGCCACCCGTTTGTCCATAATCTTTGAGCTCATCAACCAACGGCCTTAAGTACACATCGATTGACCTGCCAGGATCCTCAGTTATCAAAATAGTCATCATCATGTACTCTTTTCTCATGCATTTCCAAGGGGGCAAATTATATGGAAATACGAAAATTGGCCAAGTGCTGTGGTGTTGGTTTAGAACCCCGTACGGATTGAATCCGTCAGTCGCAAGTCCCAACCTCACATTTCGGGGATCAGCAGCAAACTCGGGAACCGTTCGATCGAAATCTTTCCATGCCTCCCCATCTGCAGGATGCCGCATCAAATCGTCGTCTACCCGTTTTTCCTTATGCCATCTCATGTCTGTGGCAGTATGCGTCGACATATACAATCGCTGCAACCTTGGTTTCAGGGGCAGATAACGCATGACTTTTTGTGGAATCTTACTCATTCTATTCTGAGATGTCTGTTTGAACCTCGATTCATTGCATATAGGGCATGTATCCAACGTTTATACTCTTTATAGAATAACATGCAATTATTTTTGCAAGCGTGGATCTTTTCATAACCCAATCCAAGACCCACTCAACATCTTCTGTGCCTGTCTGTGATCTTTCGGCAAACAATTGTCTGTTGGAAGCATTTTCTTGAAAACCACCAAAAGTAATCGAAACACAAGTTCGACATACGATACTTTATTTTCCCGTGCATTAGCTCCACAATCGCCGTCAGAACGGAAAAGCTCTCGCACCCCGGGTTATAACTCCTGGTGGCATTTCTAACAGGTTTTCATACTGTTCGAACTCTGCACTGTCCATTGGTGTAGGCACATCATCTTCTCTTTCCTGAGTGCTGCTGGTCGATGCAAATGGAAAAGCATCATGTATAATTATCCCTGACTTGTTCATTAGGATCCACAATAGGTTCAACATTGTCCCATTCTTGTGGCCCCTGAAGACGAAGCGATGTCTACTTGTTCCCCGTGATGGTTCCAAGTGCTGTATGTCTCAATCATTCCATTTCTTACTACATGAAATCGAACATGTTCAATTGTCTCCCACAACATGTTGTTACACCTCCTGCAAGACCACCGGATTCTAGTTGCACCTGGGTTGTGTGTCCGTGCAAAGTCAATAAAATCCTCGATTCCATCCAAGTATTCGCCTGCGCACCTATTCTGGTTTCTGTATCCACCTCCTGCTCATCTTTCCTGGAACCACAATCACAATACAACAATCATGTTGTATTCGTACAAAATCTTTCCTTATGCCTCCGGTAAGGGCCCTATCCCATTCGGAAATGCATAGCCATGTCATGTAATTTACAGCTACATGAGATTAGATTTCGACGTGGATAAATTTCGGCAGCATCTCGGTACAGTTCTTGAGGTGTACCGTAGATATAAATATCTACGTACACCCGAAGAACGTACCGAGACGACACCGAAATCTCCACAATCGAAACCTAATCCTGTAGCTGTAAACTACGTGACATGACTATGCATTTCCAAACTGTCCAAAATATGGGACAATTCAAGATTAATTGGACCGTTAGTCGTGGTTTACCCACCCATGCGCGGTCCAACTAACCTCGAACGGGAACTAAGCTTTACAAAAAAAAAATGTACAAAGTTAATTTCAATTAACTTCGTACATTAACGTACATTCATAATTTAACACATATTATAAACATAATTTCATAAATCAATATAAATATAATGTAATAAATTTATATTAAAACAACGAAAATACCTTCTAAATCGTTCTCCTCCAATCGCTAATCACATATAATATTCCTATATTACAAAGAAATAAATGGGTGTTAGAATGAATTTACAGTAAAATTTTACACTAACGATAAAAATGCATACCCAAAGACCGTATCGGAGGCAGAAGTAGCTCAACTCATAAACGAATGAAATAACGAGTTTTGTGCCCGAAATCTCTTGAGAAAGACGCAGAACAGCAGAGGCAAACTGCAATTTTTTTTGCAGTTTGCCTCTGCCATGGACGTGTTCAGCTAGTATAGACGACGAGTTTGCGCGACGGAGTAGATTATCGTCGCGCAAGATTACGCCTTTTGCGCGACGAAATATTAGTTCAACATCTGTCGCGCAAAAACGTCACCGTCGCGCAAACGTTATTTCCCCGTCGCGCAAGGTACTGTCGACATCATTTTTTTTGCGCGACGATGGAAATTATATCCGTCGCTTAAGAATTCGTCGCCCATACAATGTGCGACGAAAGTCTGTCGCGCAATCTTTTTGGCGCGAAATGCTATCGACAGTGCCTCTATTCTTGGCGCCTTTTTTTTGCGCGACGAAAGGTTTAACTAGTCGCGCAAACTACCTTGACGCGACGATTAATATTGTCGCGCAAAGTTTACCGCCAAATAAATTTTCCGCGCGTTTTCCCAGCACTTTATGCGACGCTCTTTATTCTGTCGCGCAAAATGTATTTTGCGCGACGATTAATTTTGTCGCACAATTTTGCGCTACGCTTTATGTGTTCCGTCGCGCAAAACCTTCTCGTGGGACGAATTATGCTCCGTCGCGCAAAAAAAACCGTCGCGCAAGGCTAAAATGTAGTAGTGAATGCAGCTCTGAGTGTAAAGTATTCTCCTATGTGGGCATCATACACTCCTCTAATCCCATCCCACAGAGATTTCAAATCATCAATCAAAGGCTCTAAGTAGACGTCTATATCATTTCGGGCTGTTTAGGACCGAAATCAGTATAGTCAACATCCTGAACTTCCGCTTCATGCATAGCCATGGTGGGAGATTATATGTAACTAACATAACTGGCCAACAACTGTATCTGCTACTTAAAGAACTGTGGGGATTGAATCCATCAGATGAGAGAGCCACTCTCAAGTTTCTTGGCTCATTACCAAAGTCGGGCCATTTTTCATCAACAAGTTTCCAAGACGGGGATCCGCTGGATGAGATATATAACCGTCAACTGATTTTCTTGCAGCATGCCAATTCAACTCTTAGCTGTCTTATGTGATTGAAACATCCTTTTAAACCTTGGAATTGGAGGAAAATACCACACCACCTTCGTTGCCACACCCTCTTCAAGAACCCATCCTTGGTTTCCTTCCACCTTGAGATACCACAAGTAGGACAATTAGTTGCATTCTCATACTCCTTCCGATACAAAATGCAGTCATGCGTGGATTTTCTCATAATTCATCCCTAAAGCAAACAAAGTCTTTTTGCCTCGTACATAGAGGAAGGTAGTGTATTTCCTTCTGGAAGAAATTCTCCTTGAAGTATCAATATTCTGTAAAGCAAACATCACTCATCCCATGTTTGCTTTCAAATTATATAACTTCACCAAATCCAACAACTTCGTGTACTTACTGCAACCAGGGTACAAGGGTTCATCGCCATCCCCAATCACATTGGCAAACTCATAAGGATCAGATCCAATATTGGCAAAATCATTATCATCCATCCCTAATTCTTCAGAAACATAACTGAACCTACTTTGCTCATCTTCTTCCACATTTCTTCTAGCATTGGTAGTCCATTCCCAAGGTTCTCCGTGCCATCTCCAAATCTTATAGCTTTGGTCAATTCCATTAAAGTAAGTGTTCCCTTATAATCCAACCCCAAACAATCGAATATTCCACATTTAACACATGGACAACGAATCTCAGTTGTATTTCCAAGATTTTCTAACGCAAAATTCAAAAATCCTTCCACCCCTAACTCATATGCCTTCGATCTTCTATCCGCATGCACCCATGACTTATCCATCTCACACTCTATCAAATTCATATAAATATATATATATATTAAAGTGAAAGACCAGCAATGAAACACTACCTCATTCAAATAGCAGAGAACAAAATGAAATTAAATATAAAACATGTACAAGACGACGGTTTAAAAAAATAATCATCGTTTAATATACATTCAAACGACGGCATCTATAGTCACCGTCGTCATTAAGATACCCAAACCCAGAAATTTGAACGGTGTTTCTGGTAGCCTAAAGACGACGTTTAATGGAGAACAGTCGTGTTTAGGCTACCAGTGCGGCTTAAAACTCAGACGACGGGAGTAAATGAACAAACCGACGTATAATAAACATTTGGACGACGGTTTGATCCTTCAACCGTCGTCGTAGTTAAAAAAAAAACAGCTTAAATCTCCCATCCCCATTCCTTTTCCAAGAACCTATGGCCAAACAAACATAAAAGAACACAAACAGAGAGCAATTATTACAAGATTGCAAACACCAAAACCCTAATATAGCTACCAAACGAAAACATTTATGGATTTAAGAAGAGATTAGGGTTGTACTTACATGGATATTGAGAGAGGCAGCGAGAATATAACAACTGCTTGAGAGAGAGCTTGGAGAATCTACGTACCCAGTGAGAGATCTTGGGAGAATCTACGTACCCAATGCTTTGAGAGAGATCTTGGAGAATCTACGTACCCAATGCTTTGAGAGAGAGCTGAGAGAATATAACAAAAGCTTGAGAGAGAGCTGAGAGAATTAGGATTAAAGGGACTAGAGTTGTACTTACATGGATATTGAGAGAGAGCTGGAAGAACGAAAACTTTCAGACAAATTTAGTTGAAGAGAGAGAATGAACTATTTGAGGGTTAAAGGGAAATTCTGAAAATTTTAGGTCGCGTCAAAAATTTTAAAGTACCGCGTTTTCAACGACGACGGTCAACACTTACACGGACGTCTAATTATTACTTACAACGGCGGTTTTTATAAAATACCGATGTTGTAAACATAAAGGACGTCGCTATTTAATAACCGACGTCGTAAACCGAATTCAATTAGTCCTTTGTTAATGTAGTTGACCAAAACACAGCGAGAGAAAATCGGCGTCGTTTCAAAAAACCCTAAACCCTAAACCCTAAACCCAAAATTTTAAAATAATTAAAAAAAAAAAACACAAGTACGAGAAAAATGAACCGAAAATTGCTATGGATTCCTTACACATTGCCTTCTACAATAGTAGGCTAAAATATGGATTTCATAATTTTGAATTTATGGGCACCAATGGATCACATAAACCTTAGGGTTATGTTATGTAAAGATAAGAGTTACATGCTTTGTCTCTAAATTTGTTTGAAGTTTTGTTATCATTCAAACTTTGAAAACTAAAATTACATTTTTCAGGCCTTAACGGGCAAGATATTGTCTCAATCAGTGCATAGAATTTGCCGGTATATTTTAATATTAGTAATTAAATACAATAAAAAAAATTTCCAAAATATATTTTTTTAAAGCTTTAGGATAGAGACAATATTCCCAATGCTTGGTAGTTTTCAGTTTAATTTTTGGATTTAGTTTTGAATTTAATATGGAATTAAATAAATAAAATGTCAATAAAAATTAAATTAAAAATGACCTATCCGACGTTGTATCCCTTTACAACGACGTTAAACATAATAAAACTGACGTCGAAACTAATATAAAAACGACGTCTTTTTATAACCGACGTTGTTTAATATACAAGGCGGCTATTTAAGAATATCCGCCTTTGTATAGTATTAAGACGTCGATAAGGTTATACGAACCGACGTAGTATATGAGTACAAATTCATTTATACAGGATGAATTAATTATAAACTGTCGTTGTTATGACTATTACACGTCATTTTAGTGTATATAACCGACGTTGTTTAAATATACAAAGGTGGATATTTAAGAGTATCCGCCTTTGTATTTATTAAGACATCGATAAGGTTATACGAACCGACGTAGTATATGAGTACAAATTCATTTATACAGGATGAATTAATTATAAACCGTCATTGTTATTACTATTACACGTCATTTTAGTGTATATAACCGCGTGTTTAAATATACAAAGGCGGATATTAAGAGTATCCGCCTTTGTATATTATTAAGACGTCGATAAGGTTATACGACCCGACGTAGTATATAAGTACAAAATTCATTTTTCAGGACGAATTAATTATAAACCGTCGTTGTTATGGCTATTACATGTCGTTTTTAAGAATTGCCGTCGATGTTATATTTTCAGTTACTCTGCAAGACGACCATTGTGTACACGTATGAGACGTGTAAATTAGAATCAGACGTTGGTGTTTGGGAACTAAACAAGTTTTAAAACAAAATTTAATTTTTTTGATTTTTGTTCGCTTGATTACAACAAAATATTTATGTACATTTTAAATAAACTAAATTAAACCTAAACATTGTTCATAAATATTTATCTACATCAATTATCCTTCGGTAATTGCTTGTTCACGAATTCTGCCCATTCATGCCTAACTTCGTCAATATCCTCTTGTTTATACTGAAGTTTATCTTTTTTCTTCTCAAACTGCAAAATAAACCAAAAAACCGACGTGTTATAAAGATACAAACGACGGTTTTAAACAAAAATATGACGTAGTAAATAAAGAAAGTATATCTAAAATGTTGCGTTTTACCTTCTTCTCGAAATTTAGGTCTGGATCATGAATTATATCTCTCATGAATTGCATCACGTAATAGCCACACTCTACACTTGTTGGTGTGTTCAGGAGTGCCGTGTAGATTTTTCCAAATGGCCTGCTGTTTACGTGAATTTTTATTTGGGAGTTTCACTAAAACACCCAAAATGAGGCTGAATTATAAAGAACCCAACTCCCAAAACACTTATAAACACACCCAAAACCATCATTACACACACTCAAAACCCATTTATAAACACACCCAAAAAATATACAATTGTTGATTGTGGGGTTGATTTTGGGTGTGTTTCTATGTTTAAATAGTGTTTGGGTTTTTTTTTATAAATATATATGTAGGATTGGGTTTATTTATAAATATCTATTTTTATTTATATGAATGTTAAACATTTTAATTGACCTGTTACAAGAAAACAAAGGGTGTTAATGACAAAACAAAAATTTAAATACAAATAGTAACCGTCGTGGTAAATCAGTCAAAACGACGGAGTTTTTTAAACCAAGACGTGATATTTTGTTTAAAACGGCGGTAAAAAACTAACCGTCGTTGGTAACGTTATAACGTCGGTAAGAGTAAACCGTCGTATGAGAAAAAATTGAGCAGAAAAAATTAAAACGTTCTTAAATAAAACCCAAACGACGTGGGTAGTTAAATTAAAATGACGTTTTAAAGAAATACTGACGTGGTAGTTAAATTAACACGTTGGTAATAACTTACCGTCGTTATATTTTAATTATAACGTCGGTATTATTAAAAATAGTCATTTATTTAAATAATTTATAGGAAAAATCATAAATCAGAAGAATCAACTTACGTATTCACTATATTTTTCATGTCGTCGTCAACCATGCGTTTTGGCAGGTGAATTCATGTAATAGGCTGTCTCCGTTGCTGGTCTCACAATTACATCACCCAATGACCCCTGCACATAATGATTCATATAGGTTAAATAGTACTACAAAGAAAAATATTAGAAGCTCAGGAAAATACTTAAATGGTACTAACCCTGGATTATAAGAAACCAAGAAAAATTGATTCCCATCTGCTGTATTCAGGCGGTTTGACAGGTTTTTATTCGGTCTGATATTGATCCAGCTCCAAAGCTCACTAGCTCAGGGTCCACGAGGCCAACAAGGTTTACCATATTTGCCATTTTTAATAGTCAAATAGGAACCTAAATATATGAAAGTCAATTAAATGAGATTTTAATTTAAAAGAAAGGAAAATGTTAAACAAAATGGGATTAGGGAGAATTACCCTCATGTATACTGATATCACTGTGGTTCCAATCTCAACCATGGAACCAAACTGCAAAATATCTTCAGGTAAGAGGAAGGTATCATGCTCAACGCCAAACACCTCCTTGGGCATGTGAATTGCCACAGCCTCCTTAACAGGCAACAACTTGGTCTGGACGTGTTGGCATAAGGCTAACAAAGGAGGTGGCATGTCTAGCTTTGAGAGATCCTGTTACAAGAAATAAATAAGAAATATAAGTTAGTTTGTTGTGTGAACTAAAATAAACGACTCTAACTAAGCTCAAAAAACAGACGTGATATATAATATAAACGACGATTTCTAGTAAATACTGACGGAGGAAAGGTTATACACGTCGGTAAATAGATAAACCGTCGTTGTATTGAATTTATAACGTCGCTATACTATAGAAAGGTCGTCTAATATAAATATAGTTAATGAAATCATGAAATAGACGACGGTTTATAAAAGAGTTAGACGACGGCAGAAAAACACTGTCGTTATTTTTAATGTCTAATAATTGCAAAACAAGTAAAAGCGTTGTGGTATTTAACGAAACACGATGTGTCTTGTAAGAAACAGACGTATATACCGTCGTTATTTAAATTTTAACGTCGGCTATTAAAAGGAGCGACGTCTATTTAAAATTTAAAAAGCAGAAATAGAAAATAGCAGAGATTTTACCGTGGTCCTCTTTCTCTTTTCCAGCAATATCAGCTTCAAGCTTCGGATCTTCTAATTCCAAAGCTAGGGGTCTGATATTAGTGGCCCCAGAGCAGCTTGCCTTATCAGACATTGGATTTTTTGGGCTTTGATCTTGAGGGTGTAAAATAATTGGAGGAATTGGAGAAATTGGGGTTTTGAGCATCTGGCTGGGATCAAATTAGGAACTAGTTGACGGATATATGCCAACATAGCCTCCCTCTCTGCTCTGACTGCTTCCATTATAGTTTCCCTCGACTTCGCCTCAATCCTCAAGGTCTCTCTCTGACTGCCTCCGTCACACTTTCCTTCAATTTGTCACCAAATTTCACTCTCTGCTGTTTCGGCAAATTGAAGAACTGAGTTGGGGGTAACGCCAGCACCAGCTCCTCTGACTTCCCACCATGCTCGGGGGTTCCAAAGCCAGAGTCAAGATATCATTGGTCCCGGAGACAGTCAAAGTGCCTTCGAAGACTGCTTTTGCAAATCATCCTAAAAGAGAGAAAGAGATATTGTTTAGAAACTGAGAAGGGTGTAAAACAGATAAATATACCGACGTTGTAAATAATAACAACGACGGTTTTTCTTAAATGACTGACGTGGTATTAATTTAAAACGTCTGTACTTAAATACCGTCATTGTTTATAATTTTACAACGTCGGTATATAAAAATACGTCGTATATTCAAAATAAAACAGATTAAAACATAAATCAAAGAACGTCGTAGTATTCAAAGTAAGACGACGGATTATTAAACAAACAGACGTAGATGTCCAATTCCATACGGCTGCACAAAATTACCGTCGTTGTATAAGCATTCTAACGTCTAGATAAGATAAAACCGTCGTAAGTTTTAATGAAGAAGTGAAAAAACTCGATTGAAAATATGCATTCTTTTCCAGAAATTGTGCACCACAAAGTTCAGTGAAAATAGACAGAGAGAGGGAGTGGTGTGCGTGAGTAAACTTAAAACAAAAATGCAGTTCATAGAATAATTTAATCCGTCGTATTAATTCTATCTAGACGTCTACTTTATTCAAAACCGACGTCCTATTCATTTTTAAAATTTACAAAACGATTGTTCTTCTCTCACTAGACGACGGTTTTATCTTGTTTCCCGACGTATTAATTGTCACACCATGACGGTTTTAGCCACCATCGTGCAGTTTGCATTACGGCCGTCGTGGTGTGTCCATTCTATCGTCGAAAACAAGGACAGAACTGTCGTCTTTTGGCGTCGTGAGAGTATCTATTTATGTATTTAATCAAAACCAGTGAAAGATTTCTTCAATTGACAGAATCTTGTTTCCAGACAACTACGACATTCAAATGAAATGTAAAAAAAGGGAAGAGAGTGAGAAAATCATCACGTGATGACAAGGTCTCACCACCATTGCAGGCGTCGTTGTTCCCACTGGGCTCTCACATTCACTACGGTTCGGCCACTCCAGCGGCGACGCACACGCACCTTGGCCAAACCCATGGCGCTCATGTGGCGTCAACTAGCTCGGTCATATTGGCCGAGTCCCTTGTCCCGGTGGCTCAACAAACAAGGCCGCAGAATGATGTGCAGCAGGCCCCACAGCCGGGTGCGGCCCAACAGGAGGCACCACCTCAGGGTCTCCGACTCGAAGACGTCCGACGGATGATTGAAGACGGTCTAGCCCAGAGGTGGCAGGATACGCCGAGATATACAAGGCCGTACCCGCTAGAAATCGACTGAATCCCTCTCCCCCAGAACTATCGATTGCCAGAATTCGTGCTGTTCTCCGGGGATGGAGAAGCCGATTCGGACGCCCAAAAGCTCCATTTGTTTGTTCACTCCTTAACCGGCGCGGCGTTCTCATGGTTCATAAACCTCCCGCCAAACTCAGTACGGGATTGGTCTGATATGGAAAGAATATTCCACGAACATTTCTATCAGACCAACCGAGAAATAACGGTCGCCGAATTGGCAAGGATGAGCCAAGCCTCGGACGAATCACCTCGCGATTACCTACAGCGATTCAAAACATGTAGGAATTGGTGCCGTACGAACCTACCAGAGAGGGAGTTCGTCAAGATGGCCGAAGAGGGTTTGGAGTTCGAATACCGGAAGAAATTCCAGGGAATCGCATTTCGGGACATGCATGACTTAACTAACAAGGTGGACAGATATGCGTCCTTGTTAAAAGAAGAGATGCAGAAGAAGTCGGCCTAAAAAGGGACCTACTACAGAAACCCTGTCGTCAGCTATGCCGAAGCCGATGGCTCCGCAGGGGCCGAGAGCGAGGAAGTAGAGATGAGTTCGGCCGAGGTCACCTTAGACAAGCCTTTCGTCTGCAAGGGACTTGTTAAGACCGACAATTGCCGTACCAAAATCCCCGACGCCAAGTTCGCAACGCGGGAAGCGAAGGCATATACTTTTGACTTAACAAGGGCAGAGGCTATTTTCGACCTGCTATTGGCCGAGAAAAAGGTTAAATTGTCTTTCGGCCACAAGATCCCGAAGCCCGACGAGCTCAAAGGGAAAACATTTTGCAAATACCACAGGTCTTGGTCTCACAACACCAACAATTGCGTGGTCTTGCGAGACGTCATCCAAAAGTTGATCGACGAGAAGCAGCTCCAGTTCCCGGAGAAGGCGGTCATGCAGGTCAACTCCAAGCCATTCCCTCCACCTGTCGTCAACATGGTCGACGCCCAACTCCCAGCCAGGAATAAGGAAGCTCGCAGGACGGCGAAAGGAAAGGAGCCAACGGCCGAATTAGAGCCGCTGATCTGCGAGCGATGCAAGTCCGAGATCGGTCAAACCAGGCCGCAGGAGAACAAGAGGAAGGCCGCAGAGCCCCCCCAACCGGCTGAGAAAAAATATGGTGGACGGTACGGTCGATGGCCGGCCAACAGAACCATTTTTGACCGGCTAAGGGCACAAACCAGTACCACGGCAGGCCACAGGAACGAGACCCCCCTAGGCTGGTGAAGACTTTCAAACCGCCAGTCATCTGTGACGACCGTTGGTATCATGCACGGCCTGGGGGCAGGGCCGAGCCGCTAACAAAAGAGAGTGAGGCCGAAGGTTCCAAGCGCCAGAATACAGATAGCTGAGGCCGAAGGTTCCAAGCGCCAAAAGAGAGTGGCGACTCCAGACGGGCCACCGTCCACACCGATTGTTCCCCCGGTAGCAAAAGCGGCCAGTATCAATCCTCCAAGAACATGGCGCCCTAGGCAGGACGAGAGTCACCGTGGAAAGATGGCTATTTCGATTCAGCCGGCCATCAAGGCCGTGTACCAGGCGAATAGGGAAGCCCGGGCAAGAGGAATGCTGGGATACCAGCCGGGCCTCGCAGATTTGGAGGCCGAGGCCCCATTCAACAAGGACGACCTGGAATATCTCCGCCAGTATTTTACTGTGACTCCGGCCGACGCCGTTTTTGGTTTGACAGCCGAGGAAAAGGCCCGGGTGAGCCGTTTAGATGATTACCTAGCGGCCAGGGACACATTAGCGAAGGCTAGGCGGGTCCTCGAGGAGGATGACGAGGCCTCGGCCCCACTTGAGATCAACGCATCCGCAGGCGATATCCCAAGGGCCACAAGGCCCATGATCGAAGGTTTCAGCGATCCTCTCTTTGGGCATGAGCCCGAAGACGACCCCACCTTTGGAATCTCCGATGAAGAATACGAAGGAATCCTCGGGATGGTCGAGGAAAAGGTCCTCACCAAAGACGGCTGAGAGGCCGAAGAGGAGGCTGGTAGGGGAAACCTGCTGGAGCCGGAGGAGGTCGGCATTAACATGGTGTTAGTGCTACCATCCGAATATTTAGCCCAGGAGGGCAGATTAACGGCCTGGATGATGACGTGGCCGAGGAACAGCTTGACCAGAGGCCAAAAACAAAGGAAGAATTGTTGGCCGTGGCTTTTAATGAGGTAATACCTCGAAATGAGCCGAACAAATACCGACACCTCAAGCCGTTGTACATCTCGGCTCATGTAGAAGGGGTGCCTGTATCCAAGGTTTTCATCGACTATGGAGCGACGGTCAACATCCTTCCTTATTCCTTGATGAGGAAGCTGGACAAGTCAAAAGAGGACCTCATCCCCAGCGACGTCGTTATGAGCAGCTTCGTCGGTGACAAATCTAAAACCATTGGTGTGTTGCCGTTGAAGATTACTGCGGCCGACCAGACAAGAGTCGCGGCCTTCTACGTGGTCGAGTCCAGCGTCGACTACAACATATTGCTCGGCAGCGACTGGATCCACCAGTCTGGGTGCATACTGTCTTCCCTCTTCCAATTATTATTCTTCTGGGACGGCCAAAAGGTGTCTATACACCCGGCCGACGAGAAACTGTTCGAAGCCAACGCCGTGCAAGCTCGGATTTATGATGACGACGTTGGATGGGTGATCCTCACCGGCCACGATGCAAGCGGCCGACCAACCAGAACGACGGCCCAAAAGGTGCTGGAGTTAGGCGCTGAGAATGTTCGACAGGATTTGGCGCGGGAAGTATTGATCGACCTCACCAACCTTTAAATGACAGATAAGGCCACTAGAGAAGAAGGAGCACCAGTAGTGACCAACTTGCTGGAAAGACTGCTGGAGCACTGGGTGGCGGAATCCTTACAGCCGAACTCGCCAGTTAACCTGATCGAATTCCTCCACGAATCGGACGAGACGGACGTGTTAACTTTTGACGACCTAGAAACGGCGCCCGCCGAGATGGAGGACGACTACCCAGAAGTCTGAGATAAATGTAGGGTCGGAGGCCGAGGTTATCGGCCTGCTCCATGAATATAAGGATTGTTTTGCTTGGGATTATCATGAGATGCCTGGATTGCTGAGGAGTTTGGTCGAGCATGAGTTGAGAATCAAGGAGGGGTTCAAGCCGTTCCAGCAGCCGCCGAGACGTTTTTCGACCGAGGTACAGCTTAAAGTCAAGGAGGAAATTGAACGGCTCCTCAAAGCCGGCTTTATTCGAACGGCACGGTACGTTGAGTGGTTGGCCAACATTGTACCAGTTTTAAAGAGGACTGGGGCTTTGAGGGTCTGCACCGATTACAGAAATCTAAATCTCGCAACCCCCAAGGACGAATACCCCATGCCTATGTCAGACCTCCCGGTAGACGAGGCCGCAAAACACGAGCTCTTGTCCTTTATGGACGGCCATGCCAGTTACAACCAAATTTTCGTAGCCGAGGCGGATGTCCACAAAACGGTGTTTAGGTGTCCGGGGGCAATCGGGACCTATGAATGGGTAGTCATGCCGTTTGGCCTAAAAAATGCCGGCGCGACATACCAGCGGGCTATGAACCTGATTTTCCACGACCTTATAGGCCGGACCGTTGAAGTCTACATTGATGATGTGGTTGTAAAATCCCCATCCAGAGCCGACCACGTAGGTCACCTACGACAGCCTTTTGACCGAATGCGGGCACATGGCCTAAAAATGAACCCGAAAAAGTGTGCTTTCGGCGTCACTGCTGGGAATTTCCTCGGTTTCTTGGTTCATCAGCGAGGGATCGAGGTAGATAAGAATAAAGCTACGGCCATTATGACGGCCCCTCCACCAAGAACCAAAAAGGAGCTCCAGTCCTTCCTTGGTAAGTCAACTTTTTACGGCGGTTCATATCCAACTCGGCGGGAAAAATCCAGCCGCTGACTCCTCTGCTCAAGCTAAAAGACACAGAACGATTCATATGGGGGCAGAGCATCAGGCGGCCCTCGACGACATCAAGAAATATTTATCTCAACTGCCGGTCCTTATGCCGCCGAAGCGAGGGAAACCTTTGAGACTTTATATTTCGGCTTCAGAAGGCTCCATTGGCTGTCTGCTGGCTTTGAACAACGAGTCTGAGCGGGAACAGGCGGTGCACTATCTAAGCCGCACCCTCAACGTAGCTGAATTGAAATATTTGCCGATCGAGAAGTTGTGCCTAGCGCTTTATTTCGCGGCCACCAAGTTGCGGCACTACATGCTTCCTTCGGTGGTCCAGATCATCTCCAAGACCGACCTTATCAAATACATGCTCACTCGGCCGATTATACGCGGCCGAATCGGGAAGTGGACGATGGCATTGTCCGAATTTACCTTCCAGTATGTGGCTCAGAAGTCAGTCAAGGGTCAGGCATTGGCCGATTTCCTGGCTCATCATCCGGCCCAGAGGTAGGAAGAAGAATTGGAAGTCGAGATTGGCATGGCCCGCATGGAAAAGAACTACTGGACCATGTTTTTTGACGGTTCCAGTACCGAGGCCAGGTCAGGGGCAGGAGTCATGATCGAATCCCCTCAAGGGCAGAGATGGCAGTTCGCATTTCAACTCGACTTCAAATGCACCAATAATCAGGCCGAATACGAAGCACTCATCATCGGTCTCGAGATTTTGAAAGGAATGAAGGCTACTCGTGTTTTGGTCTACGGTGATTCTCAGCTAGTAATTAACCAACTAACCGGGGAATACCAATGCACGAGCGAGAATCTAGCCATGTATTATGTGACGGCCCTTAACACGGCCGATGAGTTTTCCAGGATCTCCTTTGTTCATGTCCCGCGTGCCGAAAACCATGAGGCCAATGAGATGGCCTAGGTGGCGTCAGGCGTAAACATCCCGGACACCGACCAGGATCGCGTAATATGGATCGAGAAGCGTACCTTGGGTTAGCTGGGTATTATCGTCGCTTTGTGGAGGGTTTCTCTACCATAGCGGCGCCTCTAACTCATTTGACGAGGAAAGGCATCAAGTTTGAATGGTCAGACGAGTGTGAAGAGAGTTTTAACGAACTCAAGACCAGGTTGACCACTGCTCCAGTGTTAGCACTTCCGGACGACACGGGGAACTTCGTAGTATACAGTGATGCATCCCGCCAAGGATTAGGTTGTGTGCTGATGCAGCACGGTAGAGTAATTGCTTATGCTTCTAGACAACTTATGAAGCATGAGTTGAACTACCCTACTCATGATTTGGAACTTGCTGCAGTACTGTTCGCTCTGAAGATTTGGCGACACTATCTCTACGGGGAAACGTGCCAGATTTTCACGGATCATAAGAGCTTGAAGTACTTGTTCACCCAGAAGGAACTGAATATGAGGCAAAGTAGATGGCTAGAACTGATCAAAGATTATGACTGTACTATTGAGCATCACCCAGGGAGAGCAAATGTGGTAGCTAATGCCCTTAGCAGGAAGTCCTCGGGATTGGTAGCTTATTTCCGAGGGAGGTATGTGCCACTATTGATTGAGATGAGGAAATTGAGAGTTGGACTAAGTGTGGATGATCAGGGAGCACTATTAGCTACTCTTCATGTGAGACCAGTGCTAGTGGAGCGAATAATCGAAGCCCAGTCTCAAGACCCATTAGTTTGTACATTGAGATTAGAGGTTGAGAATCGCACCAGGATGGATTACTCCGTGAGGCATGATGGAGCCTTGATGGTGGGCACGAGGTTGTATGTTCCTAATGATGAGGCTTTAAAGAGGGAAAGTCTTGAAGAGGCCCATTGTTCAGCTTTTGCTATACACTCTGGCAGTACTAAGATGTATCGTACTCTGAGGGAACACTACTGGTGGCCTTTCATGAAGACACAGATAGAAGATTATGTCAGGAAGTGCTTGGTGTGTCAACAAGTTAAGGCAGAGCGACAGAAACCGTCGGGATTGCTGCAACCACTTTCGATTCCTGAGTGGAAGTGGGAGCACATTACCATGGATTTTGTGTTTCAACTTCCTCGGACAATAAATAAGCATGATGGAGTATGGGTTATTGTGGACCGACTCACTAAGTCAGCTCACTTTCTACCGGTGAGATAGAAGTATACTTTGCATAAGTTGGCCAAGATTTTTATTGATGAGATAGTGAGACTCCATGGGGTACCAGTATCTATTGTTTCCGATAGAGATCCTCGGTTCACGCCCGTTTTTGGACGAAGTTGCATGAGGCATTTGGAACCCAGCTGCGGTTCAGTACTGCATTTCATCCCCAGACAGATGGTCAGTCTGAGAGGACGATCCAGACTTTAGAAGATATGTTGAGAGCTTGTGCACATCAATTTTGGGGTGACTGGGATGAGAAATTGCCACTCATGGAGTTTGCTTATAATAACAGCTTTCAAGCGAGTATAGGGATGTCTCCATTTGATGCATTGTATGGAAAACAGTGTAGAACGCCCTTGTATTGGGATGAGGTAGGAGAGCACAAGTTTGAGGCATCGGAGGACGTGGAAAGAACCAAGAAACAGGTGGAATTAATCAGAGAAAGGCTCAAGGCAGCCCAGGATCGACAAAAGAGTTATGCAGATAACCGGAGAAAAGATCTTCAGTTTGAGGTTGGTGACTGGGTATTTCTGAAATTGTCGCCTTGGAAAGGCGTAGTGAGAATTGGGAAACGAGGAAAACTAAGCCCTCGCTATATTGGACCATACGAGATTGTGGAGCGTGTGGGCCCAGTAGCTTACAGACTCGCATTGCCATCAGATCTTTCCCGTTTACATGATGTGTTCCGCGTGTCTATGCTCCGGAAATATATTTCAGATCCATCCCATGTTTTGGAGGAGCAGCCCATAGAGTTGAGGGATGATTTGAGTTACGTGGAGCAGCCTGTTCAAATCCTAGACTGGAAGATGCAGGTCCTTCGGTCCAGAGAAATTCCACTAGTAAAGGTGTTGTGGAGGAGTCACACCGTGGAGGAGGCCACTTGGGAACCCGAAGAGCAGATACGGGGCCAGTATCCTTACCTCTTTGAGTGACAGGTATGTAATTTCGAGGATGAAATTTTCATAAGGGGGGTAGATTGTAACAACCCAATCCTTAATTTAATATTTAACTAATATTTTAACAAGGAAAAGACTAAACTATCCTCGGAATATTTTATTAGATTTTAAGTTGACTTGTTGACCGGGGAAGAATTTGAGAAAACTACTTGTATCGTTGCGTAGAGCACGATGAAACGAGTCCGTAGACACGTAGTGGACTCGAATCGGAACAGTAACGAAGAAAGTACGAGCAAATTACGAAAAGGGCAAAACAGTAATTTTGAGAAATCAGATTTTTAAAAAATCTGGTTCTCCTTTCTCTCTCCCCATTCTTCTTCCTTCTCACGATCAAACCCTCCTCTCATCACTGTTCACCCGAAACCACCCAAGCCACCCAGCCACCGCCACGCCGCCCAGTCCGATCGAGACTAAACTTCAGGACATGTGGTCCTAGCTTGTTGGAACCTCTAGGAACGTCAGATCAGAATTCAGAGGTCGGGGACCCCACGGGGTCCTGAGTTGACTTTTGGGACTTTATCGCTTTTGAGTCCCTAGGTACTTTTAAATGGTGCCCCACTGAGGAGAAAAAGCCAATGTGGGCATAGGAATGACCTTTTAAAGTGATGCACGCACTTTTAGGAGCCGCGGGTCAGGGTTTTTAATTTAATACTATATCACTGAGCAGAGTTTTAATAAAATATTATGATGATTATACAGGCACCCGGGCACCAGGTGACCCGCAAGAGGGACCTTCGAAGGGTCCAGCTAGCTCAGAGCACCATGAGTGGATCTTTTTGTTTTCATAAATGAATTTATGCAATTTAATCTTATCATTTGATTTGAATAAGTTATTCATTGCCCAGAGTTTTAATAGCTTGATTTATTGTTGTTTTATATGTTTGTTTATATGCTGCCGAGTTGAGAGTGCCTAGAGATTTTGGCATAGCATAATTTTAAGATAATTAACAGATAAATTGGCAGCAGAGTTCAAGGGCAGATAAGAATTCATTTAAATTCTTATTTACTTTTCAGAACTTTATATTTTCTTAAAAGCCACCCTAGGTACCCAAGCATAAAAAGGTTGTCTTCGGTTATATGTTGCCTTCGGTATAAAACGGTTTCTTTCGGTTATATTGATGTCGACGGACATCCAGTTGCCTTCGGGTAGGTCAGCATGCTAGACACCACCCCACGAGTTTCGGGGACGCCCAAACCGTGGGTGTGAGGAACGCGGCTCAGATGGACCAAGTGTCCCCTGAATCCCGCGAGGATTGCGGCTCGGGTGACTTTGTGTTTCCCGAGGTCTGCTAGGACGTGTCACTTCGGTGGCACGAGGATGGAATTGACGGAAACTAAAGGAATTGATGGAATAATAAAGGGTACACCTAGGTGGTAGATAACAGTTGATTTCAATGTTTTCAATGATCTAATGTTTGATCAAGTAGGTGATTGATATATATATATAATATATATATATATGAATACGGTGATTCCAGTACGCGTATTTATATAAGAAATGATTTAGTTTTTATAACTGATTTTATAGTGGGGGTTAGTATGTTCTTTTTACTATGTTTCTAAAGCTTTGTTTTTGGTCCACTCACCCTTTTCGTGTTTTACGCCCCCCAAGCAGTAAGCATGCATAGTGAGCCACCACCGGGCCGAGTCCATCTCCGCCACACCCCTTGACAGCGTAGGGTCTTGTATAATTATTTTATACTTGTAACCTAATATGTGTAGAGCTCTGATATTGCCCTAGAACGCTTGTCTAACTGTTAGTATGTAAATTTGTATGCTGGCAGTTTGTATATTTTATATGCATGTTTGACAGGTGTAATCTTGGGTTTGGTCCGTTTCAAGGGAGACTTTGCTGAGTTTTCGGCAGAAGTCAAACCACAGCTGTTTAGAGATTTTTGGACTAGAAGGGCAATTTGGTCATTTGTGGCTCAGCACTTGCCAGGTGTCGGACACGCACAGGGTTCTGCTCGGATTCCAAAGTGGAATTTGGGTCGGGTCCTGTCATGAGGCATAAATGCGCCGATTGCCTGCGCATTGAATGCCCTAAGTTGTCAATCACTTCAGAAGGAATGCTAGGGGTCCATCCCTGGAATCCATTCGGCCCTTACCCATGCCAAGGCCGAAGATCCAGGGATGTGGGGGCAATGTTTGTGCCTAATAAATCACGGCCATGAGCTGGCCGAAGGCACCCCTTTTCCTCGGCCGCACTTGCTCGTAAAACTGAAACGCTACGTTTCGCCAAGGTGGTTGGGCTCCCTGAAAATAACAGAGAAAATGCAAGGCACGATCATCTCGGCCTCGATTGCAAGCCGAGGCCGAGGCCAAGCAAAGTCACGACTAGAAGTATTAATGTCAAATCCACGTGATGACAAGGTCCCATGCTTCATTTAATGAGGTAGTGCCTCTGTTTATTGCAGTAAACCCACTGGCCATGAATAAGCAGTTAATGCATGAAGAAGGTGGGAAGTGACTGAAGTCAGGGTTTGGCGACAGAAAACAGAGTGATTAGACGTGGACATTCTCACAAGGATTCTTGCAACTTGAGAGATTGGGTGACTAACTATCAGAGCAAGAAATGCGTCCCCACGGCCAGTTGCGCGGGAACCACGATCAAGGTCGGCGCCCGGGATTCACCAGATTCAGGGGGTCACACCACCATGCTTCATGATCCCAAATGTCGATTGGACTACCCACTTGCGCTAATCAGCCTCCACCATGCAGATTTTCAGCCTCGATCAGTCCTCCAGGAACTCTTCCTATAAATACAAAGCTCAGGACTACATTCAAAGGGTTCAACACCAAACCCAAGCCTCCCACGGAGCAACTTATATTTTCCTGTAATGCACTTTCATTATCTTTACTTGCTTTCCTGAGTAGTGTTAGTTTGTAAGGAAAACTCATTCATCAATATATCATACGACCCTTGATTTCAAGGCGCCGGAGCACCATCCTTGTGATTCGCTCATCACCCCATATATCATACGACCGCCGCTCATTGAGCAGCGCGCCGGAGCACCGCCAAATCCACATCGCACACCACTAAACGGCCTTGTAGCTCAGGCCGTGAACCTGACAGCCGAGATTAGTTCCTCTCTCGGCTACAATCGTTTGATAAGAAGACAAGTTCAAACAGGCACACCATTCAACCATTCACCATTCAACTATCTCCATTCACACCAACAACCTCGACGCACAAACCGCACCGCACCCGAAAGCAAGAAGCCGCGTGTCAACGCACATCCCCTTGGCCCGGAACTTGAGGCCGTGAGATTTGCGCGGTAGACACATATGAGAGGAATAAACAGTTGAACAAGAGGAGGGTGAAGGCAGAAAAGAAACCACGATGTATTTGCCAAATGTACATATAGTGTAAATATTGATCAATATTTAACACGAAGGGATTTGCCTTTTAAGATGAAAATGTTGTTGAGGATTGAGAATTAAATTTTGTTTTGTGTTAAGAAAGATATTACCAAAATAAAAAAAAATTAATTAATTTTAAAAAGCTATAAAAAAGACGGCGGTTTACAGAGAAGGCAGACGTATAAATTGAAAAAATATGATGGTAATTTGAACTTAGGACGTGGTAAATAAAAACGACAGTAGTGTTGTAGGCGTCGTAGTATACTCCAAAATAATAAGTCGGCGGTTTACAGATAATGCACCGTCGTAGTATACAGACGTGGATTCCATTATATTAACGACGCGGATTAAGAAAGTTGGTCGTGTTTAGTTAGGAGTTAACACGGCAGGTTTTTTGGTGAACTGTCGTCTTTATTTTCTACGTCGGTGGATTCATACCTGCGTCGTTGTTTTTTGGTCAGATTTTAACTCTGAAGAAATCCTTTTTTAAAAACGACGCTTTTTTATTTGTATGCATCGTCTTTTAAAAATATTGAACAGTAAGGAACTTATCCACGACGGTTTTTTTTATACCGTCGTCGATTTTAAAAAAACGACGGTTTTATGTTATGCCGTCGTCTTTTTCCATTTTGTAGTAGTGTATGACGATGTATGAATTTGTCACAGTTTACAATATGTGACTTCTCGTGTTTTGTCATATTGTGTCTTTTGTGACGTTAACAAGGTCACCTAATTCATTTTTGATGACTAGCAAGTGGTCACATGGTATCTAATATGATGACAGACAGGTTGTCAAAACGTTCAATTTGTGATGCTTTATAAAGTCACCTTGTTTAAAATGACAGACACAAATCGTCATATTGTATAATTTGTTATGCCAAAAAACTCATCACAATTGATAATATGTGTGAATGATTCATGACAATGATCCTAATAAATATAATACTCTGCATCAAGAATACAAAAGCTTCATATCATAGATGAATAATATCCAAAATAGCATATCCAAGTTAATAGTATATCCAGGGTTCTAAACACGCTTAATATCCAAAATAACATAATGTAAACATGTAAATCTCCTTGTAGGTTGTTGCCGACAACATCAAAGCTGCACACAACATTGACATCAACTGTGCATTATCCAGCTCACCATTGTTGGATGCCTCCAGAGCTGCCACCAAATTGGCCCTCAAATTTGAATAATCTTCCTGCACACTTTGCATATTTGTGGCAAGCATCTGTATCTATATCTTGTAAATCATCTGGCCTTCAGTTCATCTCACATTCGTTTCATTTTTTCCTATAAACAAACCAACAAATTAAACTTGCAAATTAATCACCAACACCCATCTAAAAAGCAGTATTACATAGTGTTTTCTAAATATGTAAGAGGATCCACAATTTCTATCAAGTTGGGTGCAATACTAATATAAATCATTATTGACTTACATTCTTTTCTTGGGCATCCTCACTAATCCAATTATGCTCTTTGTCTTTATGTAGCCTTTCCCAATTATCAATGAATGATAAAGGCTTCCCCTCCTATAAATCAGAAATAAAAAAACTGATTAGAATCAGTTGGAAAATATTTAAAGTAGCTATGTAACTTTATATTACTTTAACAGCTTGTTGAGCATGCACCTCCCTGTGGGCTTTGTTCTTTTTACGATTATCAGAATTTTTCTTCACTTCTCCTGTAATAAAAAATACATGAATTAACTATTACAATAACAAATACACTGTTACTTAAAAATAAAAAATAAAACCATAAAACAATTATGGAATACATACCACAAAAGTGGGTTCAGTGTACATTTATCACAAAGCCAATGCCAATGCTCCACAGGTCGCTTATTCCATAGACTATCCTTGTAACAACCCGATCCTTAAATAATATTTAATTAATAATTTAATGAAGGAAAAGACTAAATTACCCTCGGAATAATTTATTAGGATTTAAGTTGACGTTTTGACCAGGAAAGAATTTGGGAAAACTACTTGTACCGTTGCGTAGAGCGCGACGAAACGAGTCCGTAGACACGTGGTGGACTCAATCGGATTGTAGATCAAGAAAATTACGACAAATACTGGAAAAAGGACAAAAGAGTAATTTCGAAAAGTCAGATTTTAACATCAGACCCTCCCTTTCTCTCTCCTCACTCTCTCTTCTTCCTCGCGACACCAACCCTCCCCCCTGTTTTCTTCTTCCTCCAGCCGCACCTCCCTTCAACCATAACCCACCACCATCCGACCACCTTAGGACGCCGGACAAGCCCCGAAAAGGACCGGCGACATCTCAGCAGCTCAGCCCGACCCTTCCCCCGCCGCCTGTCGCCACGAATCGCCGGAGAAAACCAGAGAAAATCTCGGCAGTTTTGGCAGAATTTCGTCGGCTCCGTTCGTCGTCATCCGCCACCAAATCGGATGAATTAGGTATGGAAATTCGACTGATTTTCACGTTCTAGCTGATGTTTGGGTAGGTTTTAAGGAAATTTTAGGTTTCGAAGGTTAATTCTTGATTGAAATTCTGCCAGTTTTAGAGCTCGGGTTTCAGTCATTCCGGCCACTTTTTGGCCATAGTCCAAGAACAAAATGGTTCCAATAGGGTGTATTACCTAGGATAGGAGTTTGGGCCGGCGGTGTGGAGATTTTCCGGCCCGGAAATTTACACACCCACGCGCTGCCGGCGCGTGGGCGGCGCGTGGGACAGGTAACAGGAGCCACTCTTGGTCCTAGAATAATCCTCGTGTCCTCACGAGCGCGTAGGACTTCGCGGATCTCAATTCGGATAACGTTTGAACCCCGAACGGATCTCGCATAGTGTGCGATTTCCGGGTTCAATACGTTCAGACCGTTGGATCATAGCCAAACTGGAGTATGTATCTAGGTATTTTAAGGATCGTTAGGATTAAACAGATCATAAATCGGAGTCCCGGATGCTCCGGAAAAGCCAACCCTAGGGCTAGGTTTACGGAAAATCGTTCGTCAGTCCGATCGTGCGATCGTGAGCAATCCGACCGTCCGATCGAGACCAAACTCTCGGGACATGTGTCCTAGGCTCATCGGAACCTCTAGGAACGATCGGATCGGAATTCTGAGGTCGTGGACCCCACGGGGTCCCGAGTTGACTTTTAGGGACTTTATCGCTTTTGAGTCCCGAGATACTTCTAAAGCGTCCACTGAGAGGAAAATATGTGGGTATAGGATTGACTTTCAAAGTGATGCACGCACTTTTAGGAGCCGGGGGTCAGGGTTTTTAATTTAATATTATATTACTGAGCAGAGTTTTTAATAAAATATTATAATGATACAGGCACCCGGGCACCAGGTGACCCGCAGGAGGGACCTTCAAAGGGTCCAGCTAGCTCAGAGTATCTGTGAGTGGACTTTTGTTTTATAAACGTTTATGCATTTATTTCATTATTTGATCTTGAATAAGTTTTACTGAATACGGCTTTCCTAGCATGATTGATAGATTAAATATTCTTGTTTATTTTGTGTGCTGCCTAGTGGAACATTTAAAAAGGGATTTGGAAAGTCAGAACTGAGGCACTATCAGATTTAATGGTAGCAAGATTTAAGAATAGTTTTATAAGTTTTATAAACCTTTAATCTTTCAGAATTATTTATATATACATTTATTTTAAACCACCATAGGTACCCAAGGTTGCCTTCGGTATAATAAATGTTGCCTCGAATATATTGCCTTCGGTTATAATGATGTCTACGGACATCCAGTTGCCTTCGGTTTATTGATGTCGACGGACATCCAGTGCCTTCGGGTAGTCAGCATGCTAGACACCGCCCACGAGTTTCGGGGATGCCCAACCGTGGGTGTGAGGAACGCGGCTCAGATGGACCAAGTGTCCCCTGAATCCCGCGAGATTGCGGCTCGGGTGACCTTGTGTTTCCCGAGGTCTGCTAGTACGTGTCACTCCGGTGGCACGAGTATGGAATTGACGGATATATGGAATTGACGGATTATAAGGAATTGACGGAAACTAAAGGAATTGACGGAAACTAAAGGAATTGACGGAATTATAAATGGGTACACCTAGGTGGTAGATTAAAAGTTGATTTCAATGCCTTCAAGGATTTAATGTTTTAATCATAGTGATTGATTACATATATATATAGATATGAATGCAGTAATTCCAGTACGAGTATTCACATAAGAAATGATTAGTTTTTATTACAGTTTTCAGTGGGGTTAGTATGTTCATATGCTGTTTTCTAAACTTGTTTTGGTCCACTCACCCTTTTAATGTTTGCCCCCCCAGGCAGTAAGCGTGCACAGTAAGCCACCACCAGGCCGAGTCCATCTTCCGCCACTTCCCTTGACAGCGTAGGGTCTTGTATAAATTTATACTTGTAACCTAATCTGTATAGAGCTCTGATATTGCCCTAGAACACTTGTCTAACTGTTAGTATGTAAATTTTTGTATGCTGGCAGTTGGTCTATATTTATATGCATGCTTGACAGGTGTAATTTGGGATTGGTCTGCTCTTAGGGGAGACTCTGCTGAATCTTTGGCAGAAGTCAAACCCTAATTTAAAGTGAAGTTTGACTAGAAGGGCAATTAGGCCATTTGTGCTCGGCACTTGCCAAGTGTTGGACACGCACAGGGTTCGGCTCGGATTCCAAAGTGGAATTTGGGTCGGGTCCTGTCAATCCTGAGGCAAGGTGGCCTGTCCACATGAACATAGCATTAACATATAAAGAAAAACAGAGCAACTTTAAGTATACCAACAAACAAATGTTTACCGCATCATCATTTATTCACCAATCTAAAACTATAGAATTATAAAACAGAAAAATCGTACTTGTGTCTTCATGTATGACCTCCTGAAAAGTTTACTGCATCACTATTTATTCACCAATCTAAAACTATAAAAACCTTAAAAATGGTACATGTGTCTTGAGGTGTAACCTTGAAGAGTTGTCTCATGAGCTGGATGAGTAGGTGCTGGATGAGTAGGTGTTGGATGAGAAGTGCTGGATGAACTGAACCAATCAATAGGGTGCCAAAATGAATTATGGCAATGCCTACATGGACATAATATCTCACCACTAGCATTCACATGGTGTCTCGCAACATCAATGAAGGATTCAATCCCTTTCTTATAATTTGGATCGTTTCCTCGATCACGACATTTGGCAATCCACTGCCTATCCATCTAAAACTTGTATTTATAAACCACTACATAGATGAAATATAGACATAAACTTAATAAGAAAAGTTAATGACTATGAGAAATGGCAGGGGAATTCACCTCTCTGCAAATTATTTCTAATAAACTTGCTCCCAGCAAAAAAGCAACAGTGAGAACAAAACAACCTGCCAAAAGAAAAAGCAAGCACTAGTAATTAGATAATAAACATTTCCAATTTATTATGTAGAACAAATCTTTCAAACAACTAGCATGATGAGTTGTCATTTTTTTTTATGATATCCAAAACGCTTTGCTCATAATTGATCTTTTAGGTAGCCAACGATAGAAAGCATATTGATTACATGTCTTATATCTTCTATAGCCTTAGCAAGCACACAAAAGGTAGTAAAGTTAATAAAAAAATAAAAGGAAAGTAACAATACAACTTCTTATTACATCCCAATCTCCTCCTAAAGCACAACTCCAATTAGAACTCTAAGACGAGATTTTTGAAAAGTAAACACCAATTCAAATTCATATTTGTTAAAAGCAAAGATAAAAACGCAAATTAACAACAGTGCATAAAAACCCAATAAATCAAATTTTGCCTGAAGAGATTTCTTTAACATGAAATTTCACAAATAAACCAATCAACAATCACATGATGATTCTATGAATCCTAAATCTTAAACATACAGAAATTCACCAAAACACTCAACTTACCCAAACTGAAGCAAAGAGATAAAAATTACCAGTTAAAATTACAAATCTGATAGGAATGAAAGTGCTTTCGTAGAAGTGGTAGTTGTAGCTGGAGCAATAATGGTCGTCGAAGAAGTTACCATCGTCAGAGAAGTAGCCGACGACGAAACTGTATCGATCGGCAGTCATTGATTTGAGAAATGCAGATGGCTGTGAGTTTTGGTAGTAGAGCGAGTAAAGAGCGAATAAAAAGAGAGAGATGAATGAACAGTTGTAATTTTGATTAATATTTTATGTGAATAAGTGAGGCCAGGTCCTCACTATGCGAATATGTGATGACAACTAAACCCTAAAATAAATTTTTATTTTGGAGCGGGAACTTTTCCGCTCGTTCCTTTTTATTTTTCGTTTTTTTGGGTAGATATTCCCGCACTAAAAATTTGTGACGCCTTAAAATATTATATGTGACCCCACAAGCCTCACAAATAAATGTTGGTCTATCCCGCCAAAATCCCCCAGACTATTTGTGAGGGATTTGGCCTTCCTCCAAAATTGCAGATGTATTCGTTGTTTTATGAGTGACGACTTGATAAATTCGTCACAAATACCCATTATATGTGACGAATTTACAAGCCTCACTTTTTATTTGGTCACCTTAGCCTTTTTTCTTGTAGTGATTAGACAACGTTTTTTTAAAACCTGTCGTCGATATATGTGTAATACGTCTGTTGTTGTTTAAAAACCGTCATCTGTATACTATATTACTTGCTATTAAAACCTTATATAATCTGCTATAGTGATGGTCATTGCTTGTCTTTTCACCTTATTATAGATAATAGGATATAGTGTTGGAGATGGATAAGTCATGGATGCACTCAGATAGAAGATCGAAGGCATATGAGTTAGGGGTGGAAGCATTTTTGCAATTTTCTGTAGAAGATCTTCTAACTACAATGCATATCCGTTGTCCATGTGTTAAATGTGTGAATTTGAAATTGTTTGGGGTTGAAAATAAGGGATCACTTATACTTTAATGAAGTTGACCAAAGCTATAAGAATTGGACATTTCATGGAGAACCTTGGGAACCAACTACTAATGCTAGTAGAAATGTTGAAGAAGATGATGACTATAGTAGGTACAGTTTTGTGTCTAAAGAAATAGAGATGGATGATAATGATTTTGGTGATTTTGGATCCGATCCTTATGAGTTTGCTAATATGATTGGGGATGGAGATCAACCATTGTACCCTGGTTGTAGAAAGTACAACAATTTATCGGCATTAGTGAAGTTGTATAATTTGAAGGCAAAACATGGGATGAGTGATGTATGTTTTACAGAATTATTGATACTTCAGGGCGAGTTGCTTCCAGAAGGAAATACAATACCGGCCTCTATGTATGAGGCAAAAAGGACTTTGTGTGCATTGAGGCTGAGTTATGAGAAAATTCACGCATGCCGCAATGATTGCATCTTGTATAGGAAGGAGTATGAAGATTCAACTAATTGTCCTACTTGTGGTATCTCAAGGTGGAAGGAAACCAAAGATGGGTTCTTGAAAGAGGGTGTGGCAGCGAAGGTGGTGTGGTATTTTCGTCCAATCCCAAGGTTTAAAAGGATGTTTCAATCACATGAGACAGCTAAGAATTTGACTTGGCATGCTGTTAGAAAATCAATTGACGGTCAGACACTACAAAAAGAGGAAAAGACGACCAGAAAAAGACGACGGCAGAACATAAAACCATCGTTGTATTTAAAACGATGACGGTATTAAAAAAAACCGTCGTGGATAAGTGAATTACTGTTGAATATTTTTAAAAGACGACGCATACAAATAAAAAAGCGTCGTTTTTTTAAAAAGGTTTCTTCAGAGTAAAAATCTGACCAAAAAACGACGACAGCAAGTATGAATCCACCGAAGAAAATAAGGACGACAGTTCACCAAAAACCTGCCGTGTGAACTCCTAACTAAACACGACCAACTGTTCTTAATCCGTGTCGTATAATATAATGGAATCCACGTCTGTATACTACGACGGTGCCTTCTCAGTAAACCGCCGTCTTAATTTTTTTTTTTTTAAGATTTAATTATTTTTTAATTTTGATCCCAAGAGGTATGATATCTTACCTTTAAGATCTTTGGATCCTGATCATAATCGAACCACCAAAGTGAGAAAGATAATATTTTAAATACACAAAATCCAAAAAGAAACCAGAACTGAACTGACTATTGCAAACTTTGAGAAAGACAATGTTTTGAAAGTTAATGATGTGTGTATTTTGGTGTCTTTGAGATACACCAAAACGCATACATCATTAACATCCAAATTGTTGTCTTTGAGATGTGAGAGAGAGTGATGATGTATGTGTGTATGTGAGAGAGGAAGACGAGCCTCCGGAGAGACCAGAAGAACTTGGAACCCTAAATGAAAACTGAAACTGAAAGAAAGAGTCAAATTTATACAATAAATCTTTTAAACTTATGGCGGTGCTTATATACATACCGCCGTGTAATTTAAAAACCCACGTCGGTTATTCTTTAATGGAATCCACGTCGTATAATTTTATGGAACCACATCGTATAATGTAATGTAATAAACGTCGGTATTTACAAAAGAACGACGTGTTAAATAATATACCATGACGCGAGAGATTAATTTATCGACTTATTATTTTGGAGTATACTACGACGGTACCTACAACACTACTGTCGTGTTTATTTACCACGTCCTAAGTTCAAATTACCGTCGTATTTTTTCAATTTATACGTCTGTCTTCTCTGTAAACCGCCGTCTTATTTTTATAGCTTTTTAAAATTAATTAATTTTTTTTATTTTGGTAATATCTTTCTTAACACAAAACAAAATTTAATTCTCAATCCTCAACAACATTTTCATCTTAAAAGGCAAATCTCTTCGTGTTAAATATTGATCAATATTTACACAATATATGTACACAAATTTGGCAAATACATCGTGGTTTCTTTTCTGCCTTCACCCTCAGCTTGTTCAACTGTTTCTTCCTCTCATATGCAAGTTGGGCCCTCTCCTTCCTCTTGTTCTCAAGCTCCTGCACAGCCACAGATGAATATACTAATTTCAGAAAATCAAAATCAACAAAGTATGAAAAGCTCACTCCTCGATTCCCATTTTCATCAAAATCAACTGTTTCTTCAAAACTCTTGTGTAGCAAGGGTGGAACCAGACTTAGAACCTGTTGTGGGTTGTGCCCTCGTATGCCTTCAAACGGGCAAGTGCGGCAGCAAACCCATGCAGGTTCTAAGGCTGGTTCCACCCTTTCTACACAGGAGGATGTAGCAAACCCATGCTTGGCCTTGTGAGGAATCATTCTGCAAACCCATTTGCTTTCAGAAAGACAATTTATTCTGTAAACAAATAATCGTAAATATCCTCGTCGGTTCTAATATACATAGCGACGTCATATTGAATAATCAACGTCAGTTTAGATAAACAAGCGCCGTCATAACTACATCGGAAATCCAAAAGTCATTTGGCGCGTATTAAAAAGAGAACGACGTCGTTTTCAGAACCATAAATAACCACGTCGGTTTATTAAAATACACGGTCGTTGAATTTCTAAGTACAACGTCAGTTTAGATAAACAAAGCGCCGTCATAACTGCATCGGAAATCCAAAAGTCATTTGGCACGTATTAAAAAGAGAACGACGTCGTTTTCAGAACCCCAAAGTAACCACGTCGGTTATTAAAATACATAGTCGTTGAATTTAGAAGTACAACGTCAGTTTAGATAAAAAAAGGGCCGTCATAACCACATCGGAATTCCAAAAGTCGCTCGGCAGTTGTGATAACCATGTCAGTTATTAATTATTTACCGTCGTTATAACTAACTAATACGGCGGTTTGTAATAACAACGTCGTTGTATTGAACTCTGGGAATATATAAACTTTTCGTCACCTGACCTAATATTTTACTGTTTTCTCTCACCGATAAAGTATCGTAGTTTCCCTCTCATTTCCCAAAAGCAGCATCATCATCTGAATCTTCGTCGTCATCTCCAAATCACCATTTTCGTCTTCGTCTTGTCGGAAGGAAACTTTCTTTGCACGCCAAAGGTTTTTTCTCACTCTCTTCCCTTTTTGACATTTCATTTGAATGCCGTAGTTGTCTGGAAACAAGATTCTGTCAATGCCAAAAGAAATCTTTCACTGGTTTTGATTAAATACATAAGTAGATACTCTCACAACGCCAAAAGACGATAGTTCTGTCTTGTTTTCGACGATAGAATGGACACACCACGACGCCGTTAAATTCTAGCAAACTGCACGACGGTGGTTAAAAACCGTCATGGTGTGACAATTAATACGTCGGAAACAAGATAAAACCGTCGTCTTTAGGTAGAAGAACAATCGTTTTGTAAATTTTAAACCATCGGTTCTTATTAGTCACCACGTAGTGTATACACATTTACGTCATGAAATATATAAACCGTCGTCTTATTTCCATTCATGGTCTAAGAGATGTGTTTAATAGGACGTCGCTTTTTTAGTGTTACCGTTGTTGTGATATTACGTCGTTTATTTTTAATAACCGACGTTGTTTGCCTTGCAGATTAATTAAAAATGGTTTCGAAATCTCAAACAAGGAAGCTGAAGCGTCAAAGGCCAAATCAGGTTCAAAGGCACAAGGGGATGAAGCCAAATCAGTTTCAAAGGCTCAAGTGGAAGGAGAAAAATCAACTCAAAGCAAACCCTCGAAGAGGATGATATTTTCCTCAACCTCGAGAAAGACTCGAGCACAGCCACATTTGTTGAGGAGCCAAAATCTGGCCGCGGTATCAGCACAATGAGCCGTGTTGTGAAGAGGAAAATTGAGAAGGTTAAGCCTGTGGTTGAGTTCAATAAAAAGGGCAAACCACATGGCAAGGCTGCTGTTGAGATGCAGTCTTACATTGGTGTTTTGGCACGCACCAGAGTCCCTCTTGTGGACAAGAAATGGACTCAAATACCCAAGGATGTGAGGGAGCAGATTTGGGAAGCTGTTCAATGTCCTATGTTATTGGGGATAGGTACAAGAACATGGTCTTGTCGTCTGCCGCCAAAAAATGGAAGGATTTCAAGTATAACGTAACTAGGCAGTATATCCTTCCATTCGCACATGACAGGAGAGGTTAAGAGAAACCCCTGCTCTTTATAAGTTCATAGAGCAATCGCAATGGGATGCCTTCGTAGCTTCAAGGTTAACCCCAGATTTTGAGGCTAAGCATGCTGAGCAGAAAGAGAGGAGGGAGAAATTGGAGTACAACCATAGGTCTAGAAAAGGTATGTTGGTTTGGAGGACCAATTGGTAGAAACCATGCCCGATGTTGAAGAAATCGATCGAGCTGTTCTATGGAAGAAGGCAAGAGAAGATAAAACAGGGAACATCCCTGATCCAAAGGTTGCAGAGAAGGAAAAACTAATCGTAAGTCTCACTAACTCTGTTCTAAATTTGAAAAACAGAGTGTTTTATTTTGGTATAGACGTCGTTTATCTTCAAATAAGCGATGTTATAAAATGAACATCACGACGGGCTTAATTTACCGACGTTTAAAAATGAATAGGACGTCGGTTTTTGAATAAAGTAGACGTCTAGATAGAATTAATAAGACGGATTAAATTCCTCTATGAACTGCATTTTTGTTTTAAGTTTACTCACGCACACACTCTCCCTCTCTCTGTCTATTTCACTGAAATTTGTGGTGCACAATTTCTGGAAAATAATGCATATTTCAATCGAGTTTTTTCACTTCGTCATTAAAATGTACGACGGTTGTCTACCGCGCAATCTCACGGCCTTAAGTTCCGAGCCGAGGGATATGCGTTGACACGCGGCTTCCTGCTTTCGGGCGCGGTGCGGTTCGTGCGCGGGCGTGCCAGCACGGTCTACCGTGCGTCGAGGTTGTTGGTGTGAATGGGGATGGTTGAATGGTTGAATGGTTGAACGGTGCGCCTGTTTGAACTTGTCTTCTGATCAAACGATTGTAGCCGAGAGAGGAACTAATCTCGGCTGTCAGGTTCACGGCCTGAGCTACAAGGCCGTTTAGTGGTGGTGTTGATGGTGGGTTTAGGGCGGTGCTCCGGCGCGCTGCTCAATAAGCGGCGGTCGTATGATATGTGGGGTGAATGAGCGAATAACAAGGATGGTGCTCCGGCGCCTTGAAAATCAAGGGTCGTATGATATATTGATGAATGGGTTTTCCTTACAAACTAACACTACTCCTAGGAAAGCAAGTAAAGATAATGAAAGTGCATTACAGGAAAATATAAGTTGCTCCGTGGGAGGCTTGGGTTTGGTGTTGAACCCTTTGAATGTAGTCCTAAGCTTTGTATTTATAGGAAGAGTTCCTGGAGGAATAATCGAGGCTGAAAATCTGCATGGTGGAGCCTGATAAGCGCAAGTGGGTAGTCCAATCGACATTTGGGATCGTGAAGCATGGTGGTGTGACCCCCTGAATCCTGGTGAATCCCGGCCGCCGCCCTTGATCGTGGTTCCCGTGCAACTGGCCTTGATCGTGGTTCCCAATCTCACAAGTTGGAAGAATTCTTATGAGAATGTCCACGTCTAATCACCCTGTTTTCTGTCGCCAAACCCTGACTTCAGTCACTTCCCACCTTCCCTCATGCATTAAATGTTTATTCATGGCCAGTGGGTTTACTGCAATAAACAGAGGCACTACCTCATTAAATGAAGCATGGGACCTTGTCACCACGTGATGATTTGACTTTAATACTTCTGGTCGTGACTTTGCTCAGCCTTGGCCTCGGCTTGCAATCGAGGCCGAGATGATCGTGCCTTGGTATTTTCTTTGTTGTTTTCAGGGTGGCCAAACACCTTGGCGAAACGCTGCGTTTCAGTTTTACGAGCAAGTGCGAGGGCCGAGGAAAAGGGGTGCCTTCGGCCAGTTCATGGCCGTGATTTATTAGGCACAAACAACGGTTTTATGTTATCTAGACGTTAGAATGCTTATACAACGACGGTAATTTTTTGCAGCCGTATGAAATTGGACATCTACGTCTGTTTGTTCAATAATGTATATACGACGTTGTAAATTATAAACAACGACGGTAGTTAAATACAGACATTTTAAATTAATACTACGTCAGTAATTTGAGAAAACCGTCGTTGTTTATACTTTACAACGTCGGTATATTTATCTGTTTTACACTGCTCAGTTTCTAACAATCTCTCTTTCTCTCTTTTAGGATGATTTGCAAAAGCAAGTCTCCGAAGGCACTCTGACTGTCTCCGGGACCAATGATGTCTTGACTCTTGCTTTGGGAACCCCCGAGCATGGTGGGAGAGTCAGAGGAGCTGGTGCTGGCGTTACCCCAACTCAGTTCTTCAATTTGCCGAAACAGCAGAGAGTGAAATTTGGTGACAAATTGAAGGAAAGTGTGAGGGAGGCAGTCAGAGAAGAGACCTTGAGGATTGAGGCGAAGTCAAGGGAAACTATAATGGAAGCAGTCAGAGCAGAGAGGGAGGCTATGTTGGCATATTTCCGTCAACTAGTTCCTAATTTTGATCCCAGCCTGATGCTCAAAACCCCAATTTCTCCAATTACTCCAATTACTTTACCCCCTCAAGATCAAAGCCCAAAAAATCCAATGTCTGATAAGGCAAGCTGCTCTGGGGCCACTGGTATCAGCCCCTAGCTTTGGGATTAGAAGATCCAAAGCCTGAAGCTGATACTGCTGGAAAACAGCAAGAGGACACGGTAAAATTTCTGCTATTTTCTATTTCTGCCTTTTAAATTTAAATAGACGTCGCTCCTTTTAATATCCGACGTTAAAATTTTAAATAACGACGGTATATACGTCTGTTTCTTACAGGACGTCGTTGTTAGTTAAATACCACGACGCTTTTACTTGTTTTGCAAATTATTAGACATTAAAAATAACGACTGTGTTTTCTGCCGTCGTCTAACTCTTTTATAAACCGTCGTCTATTTCATGATTTCATTAACTGTATTATATTAGACGACCTTTCTATAGTATAGCGACGTTATAAATTCAACACAACGACGGTTATGTATTTACCGACGTGTATAACCTTTCCTCCGTCAGTATTTACTAGAAACCGTCGTTTATATTATATACCACGTCTGTTTTTTGGGTTTAGTTTGAGTCGTTTATTTTAGTTCACACACAAACTAACTTATATTTCTTTATTTATTTCTTGTAACAGGATCTCTCAAAGCTAGACATGCCACCTCCTCTCTTAGCCTTATGCCAACACGTCCAGACCAAGTTGTTGCCTACTAAGGAGGCTGTGACAGTTCACATGCCCAAGGAAGTGTTTGGCTTTGAGCATGATACCTTCCTCTTACCTGAAGATATTTTGCAATTTGGTTCCATGGTGGAGATTGGAACCACAGTGATATCAGTATACATGAGGTAATTCTCCCTAATCCCATTTTGTTTTACATTTTCCTTTCTTTTAAATTAAAATCTCATTTAATTGACTTTCATATATTTAGGTTCCTATTTGACTATTTAAAAATGGCAAATATGGTAAACCTTGTTGGCCTCGTGGACCCTGGGCTAGTGAGCTCTGGAGCTGGATCAATATCAGACCGAATAAAAAACTTGACAAACCGCCTGAATACAGCAGATGGGAATCAATTTTTCTTGGTCCCTTATAATCCAGGGTTAGTACCATTTAAAGTATTTTCCTGAGCTTCTAATATTTTTCTTTGTAGTACTATTTAACCTATATGAATCATTATGTGCAGTGGTCATTGGGTGATGGTAATTGTGAGACCAGCAACGGAGACTGCCTATTACATGAATTCACTGCCAAAACGCATGGTTGACGACGAAAAATATAGTGAATACGTAAGTTGATTTCTTCTGAAGATTTTTCCTATAATTAAAATATACGTAAGTATTTAAATAAACACGGGTTTTAATAATACCGACGTTATAATTAAAATATAACGACGGTAAGTTATTACCGAC
>BJCG01001064.1:0-48091 GCA_005406145.1 Prunus yedoensis
GCTAGACCCTGTTGGGTGCTTATATTTTTCTAATTCAATGGAGAGTGAATAAATAACGTGCTTACACATATATTAAACAAGAATAACTACTCTGGTGCTATCTGACCTTCTTTGCAACCTTGAGGTTTGGTGTTCAAGTCTCCTTGGGTGTGTTCGATCTAAATCAGCAGTTTGTAATTGTGGAACCGTGAATCAGACTAGTTTGGTCCAATATTTTTAAAATTTTCAGAAGTGCCCAACCCTAGTTTTCTCTATGAAGTGACGCTATATAATTTGTTGGGCTTTCTTTGTCATTTAAGCTTTGATTGGTTGCTGCATTCTCTGTGGGGCATCGGCAAGTTCAAGCTTGGTGGAGTTGGTGATTCATGGGTGGATGTCATTGAGTTGATATGGCTTTGTGGTTTAGGGAACTTCTGGTCTTGGTGGCAGATTTGTGGGTCTTTTGTGTGCAGCTATGCTGTTTTGTGCAGTGATGAAGTCTCCTTTCACTTTCTGTCGAGGTGGTGCGCTCCTTGTTCTCTTGTCAACGACAACGGCTTTTGTGTGCTTAGGCTAGGGTCTGCCAAAATTCTAGTTTTGGGTGTGAACTGGGCTGTATGCTTATTTTTAGGCTCTGATTGTATTTGGGGTGGGCCACTGGATTATGTGTGTTGTTTTATTTTGAGTTTTTTATGTTATTATACTGGGTGTGCGAACTTTGTTCTAGACTTGGTTTGAGTTTAGATGTTGGACCTTTCCCAGTTGTGTTACGGTTCTATTGTGCCATTGGTTTGTGCTTTGTACCCTTGTCTATTGGCATTTTAATGAAATGCGATATATTTCGATAAAATAAAAAATAAAAAAATAAAAAGCTGAACACATGTTGTGAGGAGCAAACCCCTTCTTCAATTTTGTTGTTGTGGTACAGCGGTAAGTTGGTCTTAAGCAGCAACCTAACCCTATTCTTCTACCCGATAATCCTTAGAATCTCCTCACCCGTAGCCAGCAAGTCCGCCCTTTTTTTTTCACAATAAGCAAAGAAGTCCTATCATTCTCTAATTATTTGCAGTTGTAAGATGAAAAGAGAAGGTGTTGTTTTATAACTTCATGACATGTTTTACTAATTTGTAATTGGATTATGAGGAATTTAATTGAGTAAAATTAGATTGTGGATTCCTATTGAAGATGTTACTAAATCATACGGAATTAGGATATGAGTAGTACTAATTACTAAAATGTAATCATTGTTGAGTTAAAGTATATGGAAATTTGGAATTTTAAAAATTGTGTGAGGATATAATGGATAAAAAAGATGAATTATTAATAGGTTAGTTCTCTATGAATTTGAATACCATCTCCCACCTAAGATTGAATTCTTCCAAAATAATTCAATTCCTAATTTTGTGTGAACCCCACTTACTTTTTAATTTATTGATGTAAAGTAAACACAATAATTCTCTATTGGTGAATTCAATTCATGATGAGAATTCTAATTCTTAATTAGTAAACACAAACATCAATGATACCAAACACGACAAGTAAAGAAAGAGCAAAGTCAGCCAATCATGACTCAGTCTTCCTCCAAAGAACTACTAGAAAACAAGAACAAAGAAATATTAAATAATAAAATGTTAAAACTGATGTAGTCTGTCGCTATACGTTAAACTGGTGAGAAAATTACGAATTGTTAATATCAAAATAATTGACCAAAATAAAAAGAGACAAAAGAACAACCACTTTGTGTCTCTCCTGCACTTTCTCCTACACCAACTCCTCCGAGCCAAACGCTTATCTGAGATTTCTGGGTACCTCAGAAGTCCTGGATTTAAGCTTGTTCTGTAGCAAAAAGAGCATAAACAATTGCCAATTGGGAGCTGAAGAGTTGTTGCAAGCATGACCAGGTCGTATTCTTAGCGACTATTGGAGTCTTCACCGTTGTGATCCTCGCGGTATGTCAACTTTGGCCTTTTTGCTTTCATTAGAAACTATTTGACTCTGTTTGTATCCCCAGAAAAAAAAAAAAAAAAAAGAGATAAATTTAAGAGTGGTCTCTCTGATGTATTTGTTCTGCTTTCTTGAGCTTAAGCGGGTTGAGTCGAGTTGTTGACCAGATAGTTCCATTGGGTTTAAATAAGGGAAAATCTGAGGCCCAAGATATTATAATTCTTGTACTTCTTCTTCAAGGTTTTAAATAGAAGTTCTTGTTGATTTTAATGGTGTTTTCTTGGTAGTTAATTGTTTTGGAGAAGTTATGCTAATTAGCTAATACACAATGAGGCTATGTGGTAGATAAGAATTTAGGGAGGGGGTTAATAGCTACCGAAATAAAACTTTATTAGTTTTAAGGTAATGTTTTTAACATTTTATACATTTTCGTGTGTGAGTCTATCCCAAGTTTTTATTTCTCCACAGACCAAATGTCTCTTTCGAAATTATCATTTGAGAAACTTTTCTCATTTTTCCCTTTTAATGTCAAACAAGAATGCAAAAGTTTCAACTTCATCTTCGAACCAACATGTAAAAAGGAGGGATTAGCAATGAGGGAAGATGAAAACACGCAACCAAGATGGTTTGGTCATGTGTAACTAGTGACTCTGGTTGATAAGACTATTGACATTACACTTGAAAAGTTTGTGGTGCTGTTTGAGGTCGTGAGAAGAGATTTAATGAATATGGGTCAAGGATATGAATATAGAAGAGTAGTAAAGAACACTTTATTTGGTTAATGTTACATGATTTGGGGAGGGCCTTGTTATGTTGCCTAGCTTTAGTTTGCCTATCTATGTATCTTGCAGGTCAAATTGCAGCTTTTTAAAATCCTTTTTTATAAAGTTTTTAATCAATCTCATTAATGGTTTAGCATTTACTTGATCAAGTTGACCTTTGATCTAGAAGTTTGTTTTGGTTGTTAAAGCTGTGGAGGACAATAATACTCACACCTTTTAAGCTCATCACGGTGTTCTTGCATGAAGCAAGCCATGCAATTGCTTGCATACTCACATGTGGCAAGGTAAGAAGAAGTTATTTTTTGTTTTCTGTTATCTTTGGTGCTTAAATGATGTGATCAGATGGCATAGAGGAAACAATGGTTACTTTCTTAAATAGATATATATATTTCAGTTGATCAAAACTTGGTCTTATATTTCAAAGTTGTTTGCTTGTTGTGTGAGAATTCACCTCTCTTTTTACACGAGTTTGAGTTTACACATATGATCACTAATACACCGAGTTCTGATTGATTGAGGCATTGAAAGAAACCTTAGCCAGCAATGTTGTTCTTTACTTGCCTAACAATATTCAGTTTAGAAGTTAGATCAACACTCACATTTTACTTTTCTACACAAGTTTATAGGCCACTTAACATGCAAGCTTTTGGTAAAGAAGGACTAGAACTTGCTTTGCTTTGGTCCATTCTGTTTGGTCAGGGGCTTAGAAATTTTTTTTTATAGTATATGACCTTAGTTTAAATGTCAGATAATGGGCTAGCTTAAATAGTCAAACTGAAAATTAGCTGCTCTAAATTATAGATGAGGATGATACATTTTATGCTACTCTACAGTTGGGAAAGTCCAACTGTAACTTTTCACTTCCAAAGCTTGTTGGTAGTTGAACAGTTGCGTATCTTCGATAAGATGTTATAATTATTTCTAATACTATTATCATTTTTATTGTTATTATTGTTATCATCATAATTATTAACTTTCTCATTATTATCATTGTTCTTATTTTATTCTTTTTGTAAATGTTATGTAATCTTGGGATCTCATAATTTTCCTAAATGTTCCAAATTTAGAATGATTGAAGCTTATCAATGGTGAATGTAAGCACATTGTACCAAGTGTTTCGGTTTTGAAGGCTGACTTACATTAGGCTGGCTAACACATGCCAGTTCGTTAAACTTCTTTAGTTTCTAGGAAAGTAGCATCCTCAGTCATGGATTTCTAATTTTATTCATTTCAGGTGGAAGGTATCCAGGTTCACGCAAATGAGGGTGGGGTCACACAAACACGTGGCGGTATATATTGTTTGATCTTACCTGCAGGATGTAATACACTTTTGTCCCTGATCTTTATTTTTCGTTTCAATGTATCCTTATTTTTGCCCTTTGTTATGAGACATTATTTATTGGCATTTGGCATTGACTTCGAAAAGCAATTTTGGAAGTTTTGAGCATGATATGATTGTCTTACTGGATATGTGCATACATAGTTAACCTTATTAAGTTTCTCAATTTATCACACTTGCATTTGATGTGCACAAGCTAAGTTTTGTCCTCAATTTGTTATACTTCATCTTCAGTGCATGCTAAGATGTGTCTGAGTATATGATAGGGGCCAAATAGTCTGTGTTGGCACAAACATGGCTTCTGATGCTAAATAGGACTCTTTAGAAGTTCTCATGGTTTTTTTTATTTCATGCTTGCTGGTGTTATATGAAAATCATGCAGGCTTTGAATTCACATTTTTTTTGGTCCTAATTACAGTTGTCTTTTCTGTTAAACTAAATAGTTTGCATTCTTTAAACTCTTTCTACTCTGTCATATTCAATTTAATGTAATCTGATTTTCAATGGTATACCTGGTCTAAATTGCTTTCTGCATCCAGATCTAGGCTCATCATTTTGGGGAATGGCTTTGATACTTGCGTCCACAAATCTCATAACTGCTCGAATTGCTGCTGGTTGTTTGGGTGTTGCTCTGCTTGTTGTGCTTTTTGTGGCAAAAAATGTAAGAGAGTTATGAATACATATTCCTAGTCGCATTTAATAAACATATGCAGACAATTATGTTTTTGCTCCATTTTCTTAGTTAGAGCTTTCAGGATATTAATTTCCTCATTCTTGCGTTCTAAATTATGTTGTTTTATACAGTGGACACTTCGAGGACTTTGTATTGGTGAGTACTTTCACATTTGTTTAATACGTATTGGTTTTTATACTATCCACATTCTTCCATACATGATTGATCATTGTTTTCAGGATTCATTGTATTCCTTGCTATAATTTGGGTTCTGCAAGAAACAACAAAAGTCCGTATTCTTCGCTACGTTATTCTCTTTATTGGTACATTCTTATCTTTTCAAGCCTTTACTTTCTGAGATGAACGTCTTTTGGAATGAAAAGTTGCTTATTTTTCCATTTGAAATTGCAGGTGTGATGAACAGTTTGTTTTCAGTTTACGGTATCCTCATTGGTCCTTAACATATAAATTACCTATTCTGAACTTCCAAATTACAGATGTTTTAACTTGTGATTATTTTCACAGATATTTATGATGATTTAATATCTAGAAGAGTCCACTCCAGTGATGCTGAAAAGTTTGCAGAAGTTTGCCCCTGCCCCTGTAATGGGGTTGGATGGGGAGTGATATGGTGAGCTTTGTTCAGAGATATGGTTAGCTGTAATGTTCAGAGATATGGTTTGCTGTAATGTTCAGAGGGTCGTACTAATGATTAAATCTTGAAGTTTCCTTTCTTGCATAACCTAATAATCTCTATACGCAGGGGACTGATATCATTTATCTTTCTTTCTGCGTCGGTGTACCTAGGGCTCGTCATTTTATCCTGAGGTACTATCTGCTGCTTCACTCGTTTTAGAAGAATATCTGGAACCATTTAATTGTCAATTTGAAAGTAAAACTAGAAAAATCATTTCCATGAACAATTGTGGTCACCTTAATACTATGTACGATATATTCCTCCCTGTAGATGATGTGCCTAGAGCCTCCTCCTATCGAGAAATATAGTGAAATTTATAGACATGAGATTTATCATTCAAGGATTTAATTTTATAATTTCTTGCTTCATTCAAGGATTTGCTCCGCTCTCAGATTTGGAAATGATTATTCTTTATTGTTAGTAACATAGATATCCTCGGCCTCAAATGTGCAATAGTATTCCAACCCTGCGCAACTTTCAAAGGAACATTCGTAAGGGGAAGAATATATATTTGTTTCTGCTGATAATGTACCTAGAACCTCCTCCCTTCTGGAAACATAGTGAAATATATCTACATGGAATTCTCATTCAGGATTTACTATGTTCTCCGGATTTGGAACTGGTCATGCTTTTATTTGTTAGTGAAGCAGATGCCCTCAAACTGTTAGTAAGGTGTGCTAAAAAGCACAGTAGTAGTTGTCCCTCTTTTTTGTGTAATACTTTGCCTAAAATTGCTTTGGACATTCCCTTTATTAGAAAAAAATTTGGGGTTGCTTTAGGAAAGCTTTCGAGTTTTATTAGCTTAGTCTTGGTTATAGGCTTATAGAAATCATGAAATGAAACTTATAAATATTAGATCCCTAATAATATTATCTCTAATACTTATGTGTTCTGTTATTTTCAGGTTCAAACGATTTTTTAGCCTAGTCATCTCGTTGCGACAGGAAGCTTCAGCTATCACTTATTCTTTTCAGTCTCTCCATTGATGAGTAGTTAGTTTCACAGAATACTGCATTCTTTCAACCCTTTTGATTCTGGGTTACACCTTGTGATAGTTATTGTATAGGAAAGTTTGTACTGGTGTATCATAACAAAGGCTTAAAGGTGATTTGAAGAAATTGATGTGAATTTCCACGAGTGTAAACCTGAACCTCAAACTGATTTATGGGGACTGCAGAGCAATCCAAGCTTTCTTTTGTCCAGGTTGATTTATTTCTTGTGCAAGATTTTCTTCTTTTGAGATTTGAAATGTCCTCTTTTGAAATGCACCTGAATGTGCATAGTTTTGATGACAAATTTGAAATTAAGCTGACTTAGTTGGCTTTTATTTTTTGGTTTACTTCAAGATTCGAGAGAATAAATTCCCGGCACCCGTTTTTATTTATTTATTTATTTATGTAGAACGTCCTCACTCTTGTTCATTCATTTGTTTTTGTGGTTATGGGTTTGAAATTGTATAGAACCCCATAGAAAGGATTAATTCCCTTAAACTGAGCCATTTAAGTCAATGACCATATTAAAAGCTAAAATTTGAAATCTCATGCAAAGTTCTGAGATGCTCCAGCGTGTGGTTTCTGACCCTGCAAGTGGAGCATAAGTAATTCTTACAATTAAATTGACCCCCATGAGACTATGCTACTAGAAGCTAGTTGACTTTGAAGGCAACATGAATATGGCAAAGTTTTAACTAGGACCACAAATTTCTCTTTCACTAGCATAATATACCCAAAGTGAAAGTGTAACGGAGAGGCTATAATGAGGAGTAAAGAGGATGCATTACTATTCATAATAGGTTTTTATCCACTTTTCTTCCCGTGCAGTTATCTTTTGACTATTCTTCCTGCGCAATTATTACTGACCTTAAAAGTTTAAGTTGTTAAAGAATGAATGAAAAATGAATATTAAGCTTAACTATCATGTCTAATTAAAAACACATTCAGCTTAAATAAAACTACTAATTATACACTCCTTCTACTTTCAAATTACAAGGCACATGGTGCTCATCTCAGGTATAATTAATCACATCCCATGAAATACTCTGGGTAGCTAGTGGAAAAATATAGTACAACGAAAGTAGGGAAAAAAAAAAGGGCTTAGACCATTTGTATGGATCACATTGTAAACTAATAAACTATACAATGTCATAAAAGTGGTGTACACTAGTCCATGTAGCATTGCCCAACTGAATATCAAGTCAGGTCTTCAGAAGTTTACGTGTAGTTCCATGATATATCTGAAAACTAATTCTTGGTCTCACAGAGAGAGAGAGAGAGAGAGAGAGAGAGGAGAGAGAGAGAGAGAGAGAGAGAGCTTCTCTCTAAGTGATCGCACTGGTGTGGTTGCTTTTGTATATGTTGATCACCTCAATCGAAGAATGAATTCTAAGTACTTTAGATGCATTTTGACATTACAATGTATGATTAAGAGACAAGAAAGTGACAAGATATTCAAACAAGCCCCACGCACTACATACATATTCTTGTTAGAAGATGTATGGTGAATAGAATCGGTTATCCCTTTACAGCTTGTTGGCTTTGTTTTGTGTAGAGAATTAGATATAAACCCAAAAGTATTAGGATTTATTATGAATAACTCACGTAATTTTGGCTTCTCGATGAGAGTCCATTCACTATTTTCTAGGTCAGCAAACGTACCATAGCAAGTTGATGAGTAAGCTAATATTTATATCCACAATGATAAGGTGTATATGGAGGTGTATGTCAAATATATATATTTTGTTGCCGGAATGTTCTGCAATAGGAAGGTGTATACGGCTGTAAATATACATCACAACCGTGAGATGGGAAAAAAGATGCAAATGTACAAAGTTCTTCTCCAACAACTCTCTAATGTATTGCCATATTTCATTCAAATTGAAATATGAAACTAACAATTACACTGATCAATAGTGAAGAATAAATTCATATCAAAGTCGACGGTTCAAATTAATTTTATTTACATCATATTGAATGAAATTATATCTTATAGGAATTTTAAAATTTTTACTTTGATTTGTTTAGAAAAAATAATTAAACCTAGCACACACAAAATTAACACAAAAATATTAACATAAAAATTTTTTAACACAAAAACAAATTAATACAAGAAAATAGGATTTACGACTCTGAATTTGCATCCAACTCATTGGAGCAAAAATGACATTTGCATCTCCCGGAGGTGTAAAGTAGATGTAAAAGTGGCTTTACACCTCCCCACTGTGGATGTTCTTATGGTTCTCAATTTTCAATATTTTTAATGCCTTTTTTGCCCTCAGTAACTTTTTATAATGTCAACCCTTTAATTGTTATTTCATTTTATGTTTATTTTAGGTCAATAGTTATTACATTAGACCTTTAAAAACAATTTTTAAAAAAAAAATAGATCTAATGTCAACCATTTATAATTGTCACTTCATCTTATTATCCGTGTTTTTCATTTTCTCTTCTCTATTTTCGTTTGTCTTCTTCTTCTTCTTCTTTTCTCTTCATCATTTTGGGTTCAACTAGCATCAGATTCGAGATAGATTACCGAAATAGATTGATAATCATACAATCAAATCTTTCATTTTCCAAACTGGATAATCAAAATCCTATACTTTGTAATCTCTATCTCTACATGGATCCCTTCTTTATGGATTAGAATTAAGCACATGGTCTCCAACTAGCCTGCATTACGAATATTTTGGTTCATTTTATCATATCTTCTTCACTAGTCGAATGGATACCATTTGGATTTAAAGGGAGAAGTGGGACAGCATATTGCCTTGTGGATAAAGGTTAATCTGCCTTGGGACATCCCTTCTTTTTTCATCATCGTCCTCTCAGCTTAATGCAATATTTAGGGTGCTTTTTATGAAGGTGCGTACTTGCAACCAGGCCTTCTCACTGCACTACTTTCTGCATTGCTACTACAACTGGACCTTGACCTTCCATGAATAATGTTAATGCATGCATGCATGCATGCCCTTGAGATCTTCACTATTTTTGTGTTTCTAAATCTTTATTCAGCAGTATTGAATTTATTGATTATTCCCTCTCAAATGAGATTTGAGTGACATATCAAACAAAAAGTAAAAGGGAAACAAAATAACAATTATGGAAACTTACAGCAACTTAATCTGCTTCTTGTTGAGAAATTGGCTGCCATCTTTGCAACTTAATCAGCCACTGAAAATGAAATTCTATTTCAAAATCGTCTATACCAAACCAGACCATTACTTCTTTCTGAACAAACTTCACCATAGACAAATACATATGAAAACAGATTGACAAGTTTGATACAAATATATATGTACGACAAATATTCTAGGTTCAGTTGGAAGTGGGCTACATTTCAAATAAGTAAAAGTATAGGTATTTGGGTGACTCCCCTACATTTGGCGCACATTAATTTTTTAAGGGCAAATTAATTTCCATTAAACTCAAAACCAATATACAAAGGAAAACCGGCATGTTTAAGGTGGCCTCATTAAAACCTTCCCAAAAAAACGACATGGAACAAACTCTGGTGAAGGAAAGAACACCACATACAAATGACTAACAAAACAATCAAGAAACCAAATGCAAATCAGAACAGTCATCTTGAATACAATCCTTGAGCTAGGGGGAGGCCCATCATCAATCCAAAACTTGAGGCCCCGATCACGAAGACTATCCGATGAGCAACTCCACTAGCCTAGCTTATGCGAGGAATAAACTGTCCACGAACAACACAATGAGGTATCAAATGCAAGTAGAAGGCGAATCTAATCCACCTTAATTATATGGAGCAAAGGAATTTGAAGCAAAGTGTTCATAATTGTATATCTAAAAAGTCAATGTCCATGATTTGTCGCAAAGTCAAAGGTGAAAAAGTTTTTGCATGTTTCATATTTTAGTTAATTAAGCTTCAACTATTTGTGATTGAGACAATACCCTAAAACAAACCTATATATCCATATATTCGTGAAAGATAGGATTCGATCAGCTTTTATATTTTCAAAAGCAACTTCAAACTTCTCTATATAAACCCTAGTGAAGCTTGGTGTAAACTAGGTGAGATGATTGGTGAAGTTTTTTCATGAGATTTGTAAGGAGAAGGTTCCAACTTCCCTCAGGGGCTCCCAATATTCCATGTTAATACTCCGATATCAACATCAAGTATGGGAATGTTGGGGGCTCTTTTGGGACGTTGAAGCCCTTTCTCCTCGGTTATGGTTTCGTTTACATTCCTTTGTGCTTTTCTTTTTCAAATAAACTCTCTTCATCTCTTGTGGTGATGAACCCTGCAAGCATCGTTTGTTCATTGTAGGTGATTCACACAACTCCTTTTGTTTTGTAATAATCTCTCTCTCTCTCTCCTCTCTCTCTCTCTCTCTCTCTCTCTCTCTCTTTTGTATTTTGGGTTTATTTTGTTCATTTGATTTTGTTTATTTTAGGTCAATAGTTATTACATTTGACCTTTAAAAAAAATTGATCTAATGTCAACCATCTACAATTGTCACTTCATCTTATTATCCGTGTTTTTCTTTTTCTCTTCTCCATTTTCATTTGTTTTCTTATTTTTTTCTTTTTCTCTTCATCATTTTGGGTTCAACTAACATCAGATTCGAGATAGATTACTGAAATAGATTGATAATCAAACAATCAAATCTTTCATTTTCCAAATTGGATAATCAAAATCCTATACTTTGTGATCTCTATCTCTACTTTAAAGATTATAATTAAGCACATGGTCTCCAACTAAACTGCATTACGAATATTTTGGTGCATTTTATCATATCTTCTTCACTAGTCGAATGAATACCATTTGGATTTAAAGGGAGAAGTGGGACAGCATACTGCCTTGTGGATAAAGGAAGTAAGCAAATAGTGTACTTCATCCCTGCAAATTGCAATCTAACGATCTTCTTATTTCTTTCTTTCTTTTTTCCTCATCGTCCTCTCAGCTAAATGCAATATTTAGGGTGCTTTTTATGCAGGTGCATACTTGCAACCAGGCCTACTCACTTCACTCCTTTCTGCATTGCTACTACAACTGGACCTTGACATGAATAATGTTAATGCATGCGTACATGCATGCCCTTGAGATCTTCACTTTTTTTGTGTTTCTAAATCTTTATTCAGCAGTATTGAATTTATTGATTATTCCCTCTCAAATCGGGAAACAAAACAACAATTATGGCAACTTACAGGTTAACTTACAGCAACTTAATCTGCTTCTTGTTTAGAAATTGGCTGCCATATTTGCAACTTAATCAGCCACTGAAAATAAAAATCTAATTCAAATCGTCTATAACAAACCAGACCATTACTTGTTTCTGAACAAACTTCACCATAGATAAATACATATTAAAACAGATTGACAAGTTTGATACAAATATATATGTACGACAAAAAGAAGTAAAAATCAGGCTACATATATGTGGGATAGTAGCTAGGTTCAGTTGGAAGTGGGCTATGTTCAAATAAGTAATCACTCGTTTGGTACGTGAGACTGTACTTACTAATTTCTATCAGATAGTATTAATTTGTACCGGAGAGTATTGATTGTTTATCCATAATATTATAAGGTGTTCGGTGCTATTTTGGATAAATAGTCTGACTAAGTTATCCTGTGTTTGGTGCTCCGTTGGAAAACATCATATCAGACTTCTTTTTTTTAATTCTTTGATAATTTAAGTGGAAATTTAAATTTATATGAACCAAATTGTGCACCAAGCCATAATATGCAAGAACCACAATATAATTATAAAGTACGCCATAATCTTTCTTTCATCCATATCTAGGCATAATATAAAGGAAAAAAAATAGTAAAAGCAATTTAGGGAGAGAGAGAGAGAGAGATAGAACACAATTTATGTCGTTCAACGTCGCTGGAGAATATTTGATTCACGATTTCTTACTGAAGCATATGTTTTTCAAGCCTAAGTGGTTTCTGGTTAAAGAAAAAAGGAGAGTCAAGAAAAAAGCACTGCGAAAGGGTTATTATTCAAGCTTTGAAAAAAGCACTGGAACATCTAAAATCAAGCTTCCATTTGAATTGAATAATTTACAGCTAAGGATTTGCAATCAATAAATGGAAAAGTGGACAGCAGCTTACACATAAGGATTTGCAATCAATTAATTGAAAAAACATAGATTAGTTACAAAAAATTATGCAAATACACGAGACAATGTATTTAAAGTGGGAGATAGTATGAGCCAGAGAGGAGAGTGAGAGAAATTAATACCCGGAGAAGAGTGAAAAGAATAACTTATGGAGAAGATAGCAGAGAAGAACTCTGGGGAGAAGAAAGAGCGTATGGTTTTTCACATAGAAAGCGTGTTCTATTTTTTTCCTAGCCTTTATAATTAAGTGTGTATTATCTGAACCAGGGTGTGTGGGTTGTATTAGTTAGTTTGGTATGGAGAGTATTAAAAGCCCAACCCATTTAACATAGTTAGGTAATTAAATAATACAAGTTGACACCAAACAACTGACATGAGCTATTTATTCCTATCCAGATTCTAATACGGTGTACCAAACATACCCTAAAAGTATTATGTAGGTATTTGGGTGACTCCCCTACATGTGGTGTACATTAATTTTCTAAAGGCAAAATAATTTTCATTAAACTCAAAACCAAAATACAAACACTACCAAAAAAAAAAGTATTAGGGGCGTCCTATTAGGGGCAGAAAATATAATACACCCCTATTAATTGTTAATTAGGGGCGGAAAACTGATAGGCCCCTATTAATGATATTTGGGGCGGATAAACATGCCCCTATTAAAATAGGTGGGTTAAGGAGAGAAGATTTGTGCCAAGCTTTTTGGCAGATGTAACTTAAAATAAAGAGAGGAGCAAAACAAGCGCCCCTAAAATTAATCTCATATTTATTAATTTTTCTTTATGATAATATTAATAATGTTTTATTTTCTTATTTTACATTAGCTTTTAATGCCTCAAAACCTAAGAATTACCTCTCTTCCTCTCTTATAGCAGCAGCCTGTCTTACTTTTACTTATCTCTTATGTTCTTTTTTAATTAAAATATCTAATTAGTTCACACTGCACCTATTTTCCGAAAACACCACATAGGACAAAACTCTAATAGAGGAAAGAGTACTACACATACAAATGACAAAAAAAAAATCAAGAAACCAAATGCAAATCAGAACAGTCATCTTGAATACAATCCTTGAGCTAGGGGGAGGCCCATCATCAATCCAAAACTTGAGGCCCCGATCATGAAGACTATCCGATGAGCAACTCAGCCATGCGAGGAATAAACTGTCCATGGACAACACAATGAGGTATCAATGCAAGTAGAAGGCGAATCTAATCCACCTTAATTATATAGAGCAAAGTGTTCATAGTTATATCTTCTCGCCTAACAAAGAATTTTGACTATCTAAAAAGTCAATGTCCTAGTGAAGCTTGGTGTCGCAAAGTCAAAGGTGAAATAGTTTTTGCATGTTTCATATTTTAGTTAATTAAGCTTCAACTATTTGTGATTGAGACAATTAATACCCTAAAACAAACCTATATATCCATATATTCGTGAAAGATAGGATTCGATCAGCTTTTATATTTTCAAAAGCAACTTCAGACTTCTCTATATAAACCCTAGTGAAGCTTGGTGTAAACTAGGTGGAGATGATTGGTGAAGTTTTTCAAGAAAGGAGAAGGTTTCAACTTCCCTCAAGGGCTCCCAATATTCCAAGTTAATACTCTGATCTCAACATCAAGTATGGGAATGTTGGGGGCTCTTTTGGGACGTTGAAGCCCTTTCTCCTCGGTTATGGCTTCATTTACATTCCTTTGTGCTTTTCTTTTTCAGATAAACTCTCTTCATCTCTTGTGGTGATGAACCCTTTAAGCATGGGACATCGTTTTTTCATCGTAAGTGATTCATACAAGTAATAATCTCTCTCTCTCTCTCTCTCTCTCTCTCTCTCTCTCTCTCTCTCTCTCTCTAACTGTAGTGGGAATATTTGAGAGCTCTGCTGGTTTGGTGGTGGAGTCTAAATTGGGTGAAAGAATGGAGGTGAAGAAGAAGACACATATGGAGAGCTCAAAATGGTATTTTCAATGAAAAATCTCACCCCGTATATTTCTTATAGGTTTCCCGACCAAAATAAAATTCTTATAGGTTTTAACACATTGATTTTTTGCTTGATGAATGAGAGGATCAAATCTAAAATTTGTGTCACTCAATCTAATACAAGGGTTTTTTTTTCCTCAGAAAAACTAATACAAGGTTAAATGCATTTTATTTCTTGTTTTCCTGATTTTAGATTCATTACTTTTATTTATTTTTTTGGTCCAATTCTACCTAAGTTCATCAATCAGGCCCATCGATCCATCTAAATGTGCAATTTTATTTGAAAAAGCCTTAATGTGGAATTTTCTGATATGAGACAATTGTAATTGATCAACACAATTCCTAACAAGCGGTTTGCATCTTAAGTAGAGATCTTATGTGGGTCATGGTGGAAATTGGAATAGTAACACTCACACACTCAAAATATGCAAATTAGGAAACATATATGTAATTAGCATTCATGAGATAGACTTTATGCCCTTGTCCTTCTGTGTAACTGCAAACAGAACCCGTTATCTAATATTTTTGGAGTGTTTTGTGTTTTCAATGTTGTAATATTAGCAACTTCTCTTTAATTTCATATATTGATACTTGTACACAGTACATACATTTATCTTCATCATGTTATTTTTCCCAAAGTTAGGGGAGGGGAACTCACATGCACGGCTATCATGGGGGTTTAAACTAAGGACCATTTGGGAGCAAATCAAAATTTTGGGCCAATCCAACCAAGGTCATTTACAGCAATGCAAGGCTAAACATAGACCACCCATAAAATTTAGTCCACCGTTTATCTATATATATAAAGCAAAAGGCAGAGAATGGTGAAACATTCAAAATGCTAGAAAATGCCCTTGGGTAATGCAAACATTAAGAATTGAAATTATCAATTAAATTAGGATAATCTGGTAAATTCACACTTTTTCATATTTAAAAAAAATTAAAATTAAAAGAAAAATCAGATAATGGATCCTATTTTTATGGAACACAACTACCCATTATCTTTTTTAATTCTAAAATAAATTTAAACTTTTTTAAAAAAAGCCTCTCACAGGCACGGAAGTGCGTGCAAAAAGGCTAGTAGTTTTTTAAGGAATAGTGATGGGCTATATTTTTATCGTATCCAGCAGTGCAAGGCTAAATCATAGCCCCCTCAATAGTTGGCCTCTTTGGTCTGCTGACTGGGTTTGGCCCAGTGACATGGCAAGTTTAGACGTCCATTTCTGGAGATGACTTTTGGGTGTGAAAGGGCTAAATTTGTGGGTTTAGCCCATTGCTGGAGATGGCCTCTAACACCCCCATTGGTGTACATTTACATTTATCAACGTGAAGGTTTATATACACAAAAACTTCTACTAAAATCATTATGAACCTTTAGAGGTTTGAGTCATATGTGGATTAAGCATGCATAAGGTAAGATGAAACTTCTTCCAACCTCAATAAATATTCCCTTAAAGCATGTATTAACTAGGAATGCATAACTAGTTATAGGGTTTACAAGACAATGCATTAACTAGGAAGGCATTACAAGACAATAAATATTTTAGGGTTTACAAGACAATGCATTAACTAGGAATGCATTACAAGACAATAAATACTTTAGGGTTTAGGGTTTAGGGTTTTTAGAGCCCAAAGACCCAAAGAAGAGATGAGCTTGACCAAAGGACAAAATTAACCACCTAATGAAGCTTAAGGAATATAAACAAGAAGACATTAAGGGGTTCTAGGAAATTCTGAATTTTCCTTTTATATATTTTTAAAACAAATTTAGATAATTATATCATTTAACATTCAAAATTAATTTTAATTAGACATGATTGTTCATGTTTGTCAGTTATACATTTGAAGATGAGGTTTGAGTGAATATACCTTGGGGTTTCTAAATCTTTATAGATCAGCAGTGTTGAATTTATTGATTATTCCCTCTCAAATGAGGTTTGAGTGACATATCAAAAAAACATAAAACAAAAAGTAAAAGGGAAAGAAAATAACAATTATGGAAACTTACAGCAACTTAATCTGCTTCTTCAACTTAATCAGCCACTGAAAATGAAAATCTAATTCAAATAATCGTCTATATACCAAACCAGACCATTACTTCTTTCTGAACAAACTTCACCATAGATAGATACATATTAAAACACATTGACAAGGTTGATACAAATATATATGTACGACAAATATTCTAGGTTCAGTTTGAAGTGGGCTACATTTCAAATAAGAAAATCACATAGGACAAAACTCTGATGACAAGACAATCAAGAAACCAAATGCAAATCAGAAGAGTCATCTTGAATACAATCCTTGAGCTAGGGGGAGAACCCATCATCCATCCAAAACTTGAGGCCCCCATCACGAAGACTAAACCGTGTGATCCGACGCGAGGAATAAACTGGACAACACAATGAGGTATCAATGCAAGTAGACGGCGAATCTAATCCACCTTAATTATATGGAGCACAGGAATTTGAAGCAAAGTGTTCATATTTATATCTTCTCGCCTAGCATATAAAGCAAAGTGTTCAATATGCTCCACCAGAGATCATGCCCTTGCCTATTTAAATTGGACAAACGTTTCTTTCTGAATAGCAATTAACCCTAAAATGGTAACTCACAATTGCCATTTTTATTCAACCAAACGACACCAATAAGCTTGCGTAAGTTGAAGGGAATATTTATGTTATTATAAGATTAACAAATGTCTTTTGTCAACTTTTCTTAATGTTTCTACCTAGGTTAAAGATTTTATTCTTCAATATTGAAGGTTAGGTATAAACAGTAGACATTCCCTGTAATTAGTCGACGGATGTGTGTGCGTTGTAAAAAAAAATTCCATGACCCTTGGGAGAAGGAATTAGTCGATCGATGATATTAATCAGTCCTTTTATTCTCAAGAATTTTGACTACAATGATCTAAAAAGTCAATGTCCGTGAGCTAAAAATTCTTATAGGTTCATTAACACATTGACTTTTTGCTTGATGAATGAGGATCAAATTTAAATTTGTGTCACTCAAACTAATACAAGGTTAAACGCAGTTTATTTCTTGTTGTTTTTTTTTTTTTGCTTTTTTGGTCGAATTCCACCTAGGTTTATCAAAATTAATCAGGCCCATCGATCCATCCAAACGTGCAATTTTACCTCAAAAGGCCTCAATATAGAATTTTCCGATATCAGATAATTGTTTTTGATCAACAATTCCTAACAAGTGGTTTGCATTGTAAGTAGAGATCTTATCATCGTGAAGGTTTATATACACAAACACTTCTACCAAAATCATTATAAACCTTCAATGTAGACGTTTGAATCACATGTGGATTAATATGCATAAGGTAAGATGAAACTTATTTGAACGCAATAAATATGTCCTTAAAGCATGTATTACAAGACATTAACTAGTTATAATAGTTTAGGGTTTAGGGTTTTTAGATCCCAAAGACCAAAGAAGAGATGAGCATGACCAAAAGGACAAAATTCACAACCTAATGAAGCTGAATATAAACAGGAAGATATTAGGGTTCTAGGAAAGTCTGAATTTGCCTTTATATATTTTTAAAACAAATTTAGATCATTATATCATTTAACATTCAAAATTAATTTTAATAAGACATAATTGTTCATGTCTGTTAGTTATACCTTATATGTCTGAATTTGAAGATGCATCAAACTTCTAAGAGCACTCTCAATCTTAGGCTCTATTTGGGGCTCTAAAATTGGTGTTTGGACGATGATATGAATATGTAAATACACGAACCCTAGTATGCTCAAGGACTTGATCTTTCTCTTTCAATTTTGAGAGTGGAAAGCAATTTCCTGAAAGCGGTGGGCATATAGACAAAATGAATACAAAACTTTAGAATATCACAAGAAACGTAAACCCGAAAGTAAATGAAGGATATAGATACATTAATTATAACTAAACCAATAAAAAAGAATAATATATTAAGCATAAATTCTAGCATAGTCAGGCATACTCGGTCTCCCTCAACAGATACGATCAGTGCTAAAACGGACAATATATCTGTTAGGTATTTATGCGCATGTAAGAGAAGATAGATTAAATAAACTATAATGAACAAATTAAAAGGGGTATTTCTTTGGTTAAAGATTTTATTCTTCACAAATTAAAGGTTAGTTATAAACTCTGTAAAAGAAAAATTATTTCATGGATTCGATGGATGTATTGGCAGATAAGAAAGCCGTAATGCGCTCCTTTGTTATGTTTTTTAATCATTTGATTAGGATTGAATTCACATGGGCAAATTAAACAGTAGACATTCCCTGTAATTGTCGATGGATGTCTGTGCGTTGTAAAAGAAAATTCCTTGACCCTTGGGAGAGAGAATTAGTCGACCCATGATATTATTCAGTGATCTAAAAAGTCAATGTCCCTGATTTGTCTCAAAGTCAGAGGTGAAAAAGTTTTTGCATGTTTCCTAGTTTAGTTAGCTTAAACTATTTGTGAATGAGACAATACCCTAAAACAAACCTATACAGCTATATATTCGTGAAAGATAGGATTCGATCAGCTTTTATATTTTCAAAAGCAACTTCAAACTTCTCTATATAAACCCTAGTGAAGCTTGGTGTAAACTAGCTGGAGATGATTGGTGAAGTTTTTCATGAGATTTGTAAGGAGAAGGTTCCAACTTCCCTCGAGGGCTCCCAATATTCCATGTTAATGCTCCGATATCAACATCAAGTATGGGAATGTTGGGGGCTCTTCTGGGACGTTGAAGCCCTTGCTCTTTGGTTATGGCTTCGTTTACAATCCTTTGTGCTTTTCCTTTTCAAATAAACTCTGTTCATCTCTTGTGGTGATGAACCCTTTAAGCATGGGAGATCGTTTGTTCATCGTACGTGATACATACAACTCCTTTTATTTGTAATACTCTCTCTCTCTCTCTCTCTCTCTAACCATAGTGGGAATATTTGAGAGCTCTGGTGGTTCTGTGGTGGAGTCTTAAGTGGGTGAAAGAATGGAGGTGAAGAAGACACATATGGAGAGCTCAAAATGACATTTTCAACGAAAAATCTCGCCCCATATGTTTCTTATAGGTTTCCCGATAAAATAAAAAATAAAAATTCTTATAGGTTTTAACACATTGACTTTTTTGTCTGATGAGTGAGGATCAAATTTAAACTTTGTTTCACTCAAACTAATACAAGGTTAAACACAGTTTATTTCTTGTTTTCCTGATTTTAGATATTATTTTTTGGTCCAATTCCACCTAGGTTCATCAAGATTAATCAGGCCCATCTATCCATCTAGATGTGCGATTTTATCTCAAAAGACCTCAATATGGAATTTTCCGATATGAGACAATTGTATTTGATCAACAATTCCTAACAAGTGGTTTGCATTGTAAGTAGAGATCTTATGTGGGTCATGGTGGAAATAGTAACACTAAAACACTCATTGGCGGAACCACCTTATGGTCTACAGTGGGCTGTAGCCCAGTAAGATTTTTTATTAATAAATAAACTTGGGGCCTACAATTTGGTCCACTTTTACAGATTTCTTGTGAATTCCTTTTGCTAGGCTGCTTTCTTTTTTGGTTTGCACGCCACTTTTGCTTTTTATTTTATTATTTTATTTTGTTTCAATGTATTCTGTTGTGTGGAACGGTTAAGTAAATGTCCAAGCAGCATACAATTTGTCACTCAAGCAATTCCCATGGCAAACAAATTCTCTCTCAAAAATGCAAAATTCAAGCATTGCAAAACATGCATTCTATCAATTTCTATTTCCCACAACATAGGAGAAAGTCCAAGGTTAACCAAGCATGTGTTCATGAGAAAAATAAGCCTAGGCCAAACACCATTCTACGTCTATTCCTACAAAGCCAAAAGGAAGACTCACGATTCCAGAAAAGGAGCAAAACTATTTACCGAGAAACCGAGATAGAAATCCGAATAGCCAAGTTGCGAAATTGGTGCACTCAAAGCTTCCAGTAGCAAGGAATACTACGCAGGCTTCCGGCACCCTCCCTTGCTTGTGTCAGAGACGTATACACCTACGTAGAAAAAACACATCGGGCAAAGTTCAACCTTTTCACCAGCACGAAGAGGGCTAACGCATGATAAAAAGGGGAAAGAAAGATGAAGAAAAGATAAGGGAGCAACCCATACCAGTGATTCCTTCTCGCAAATGTTGGCACTCTTCCAGCAGCTCGCGAAAGAAAGAAATCAAAAAGAAGAGAACCCCAAAAATGAAACGAGCCCTTCCTTGCTAGCACCCATGCCGTGAGTACCCTCGTTGCAGCGGTAACAAAATGGGTCAAAGGGGTTTGGTGCTTGGCTGCCAAAATAAAGAGCAAAATTCGTGGGTGTGAGAAACCCAATGAATCCTTCAAAAAATCCAAGAGAAAACAAAAGAAAATGGCATACCTTGCTAATCTCCCAAAGGATAGCCTCGGGTGCACCAAGAAAAGAAGGGAAATTGGGGATTTTGGAAGAAAAGCCTGCATGAAGAGGCCCTTTCCAACAACGACATGTGGTTTTCTTAGGTATGGAGGGAGATGACAAAGTTGAGTTCAGCTTGGATTCCCTTCTAGTGGCTGGAGACAGGTGGTTTTTGCTCGATCTCACTCTCTCTTGTTCTGAGTTTGTCTAAGGAAGGAAAGAGAAGGAAGATAAGAGTGATGGAGAAAGGTTTGGTCTGGTGCGCAAAAGAGGCAGGAAAAGAAGAAAGGAATAAAAAATAAAAAATAAAAAAGAGGAAGAAGGCGGTTGGTATTGGGAAACTGCAAATAACTACTGGAACTTATCATGATACGCCGTCATTTTGCACGCAGGAAGAGGAGAGGTTTCCTACAATTACAAACCTATCCATGGCCCTTATAATTAATAGGGCTAATGTTGAGGCCCAAAAAATCCAAGGTTGGGCCCAAATGAATTCCTGACCCAGTACTACACGTTATTAAAAAAAGACCCAGTTCGGAGCACACGAAATTCATCATGCACACTTACATGAGCCACGATCCACGTGCCATGCCAAATAAATAATTCGTCATGCTAAGAATTGAGATGAGCTTATAAAATACACTAGCTCTATGAGCCCATGCTAATTATCCCGTCAGACATCATATCCCTTTTCAAAGACAACGCCAATCGACATGCCATGTCAAGCAGAACATCATTATTTTACACCTAGCCACGCACAAGTTTAAGTGGGCCCAAGCCACGCAAATGTCCGGGGCTTGCTGAGTGGGCTGTGGTATGGATGGTACCGAGTTTTCATGAGGCCCATTGATGAGCAGAGTGTTGGGGTCTTTTTCTTCCAGCAGCCAGACGAATGGGCTTGGGCTGCTGTAAAGGATGAGTGGAGAAAGTTGCCCATGTTTCTGAGTTCGAAGACCAGGCTCCAAGAGAGTTTTGAAAGGGTTTGTGAAAACCCTTTCAAAACACCTTGGTTCCCTTCACCAATGAATCGAATAAACGTGACAAATTAGCAATGGAATGGCTTGGCATGAGGAGCTTGTGGCATGGGAGCTAAGCTTTTACAAGTTTAGCAATTTGAGAGAGAGAGAGAGAGAGAGAGCATGAGTTTCCTACAGAGGACAGAAATTAAGACTAGGGCAGGGGAAAATTATAAGGATTTTATCTCAGGAAAAGAAGAAAACAACGGAGGAAGAGGATTGGGTGGTTTGAGTAAATTCCAGGTTGCTTGACAAAGCTTGGTCAGGCTCTGAAACTGGGTTCGCAGGTGAGAGAGGAAGCTTGCTCTCTGAAGAATGGGTTGGTTTTCTGGGTAGCTAAGGCCATCTTTTATAGCCACAAAGAACCCTAATTTCGTCTTAACTTTTCCCCTTTTTCCTTGTTTCTTTCCACTATATCTTCTTTGGTGAATTTCTCCCATCCAAGGCGCATGGGTAAACCCTCTATGGTTCCAAAGGTTTGACGCAACTAGACCTCCCCTATAAGGGTGAGGCGCCACCTGCTTTCCTTATGGGTTTTTCAAGATGGAGCTTGCAAAGGAAAAGAGAGATAGAGGGAGTTCTTTGTCCGATGGGTATTTGTCTTTCACGCACGGATTTATGTTGGTTCCTACCATGGCTTCCTATTTGACCATCTTGGAGTCCTAACAAGGGTGGAGCACGGTGACAGCTTTTCTACAAGTTGCTGGGCTGGGCTCGTATGTACAATGTTGGGTCTTTAGCTTGTTACTTCTATCATTTGACAGGTTTTCGTCAAGCTGCTGGAAGCAATTTGCCTGTTGCATTTTTAAAAAAGTATTTTGGGCATTCTAATTAACACAGGGTTTTCTAAGCAGACCATTGTATTCTTCCTAAGGCTTTGGGTCATATTCTCTCCCCTCTCATGCTAACCCATGTGTTTGGGCTCAAGAAATGGGCTTGAGTTTTGGGGCTCCCAAGCAGCCCAAAACTTCCATTTCTTGGCTCATCAATGGGCCCCATGAAAGCTCGTTACCATCCATACCACAACCCACTCACGCAAGCCCCGAACATTTGCGTGGCTTGGGCCCACTTAAGCTTGTAGCGTGGCTATATGTGAAATAATGATTTCCTACTTGGCATGGCATGTCGCTTGGCGTGCTTGAATTTTGTCGTCTTTGAAAAGAGACATAATGCTTGACAAAATAATTAGCATGAGCTTTGTAGAGCCAATGCCTTTTATAGGCTCATTTTAATTCCTAGCGTGATAAATTGCATATTTATTTGGCATGACATGTGATCGTGGCTCGTGAAAGCGTGCATGACGAATTCTGCATGCTCCGAATCGGGTTTCTTCTTAATAAGGTGTCGCACTGGGACGTGAATTTATTTGGGCCCAACCCTTGATTTTTTTGGGCCTCAACACTGAGAAATGGAAGTTTTGGGCTACTTAAGAGCCCCAAAACTTAAGCCCATTTCTTGAACCCAAATATGTGAGTAAGCATAAAGGAGAGAAAAAAGGGAGCCCAATACCCTAGAAAAATTAGCCCATCACTTAAGGAAATTAGCCCATTCCCTTAATGGGCTGACCCATCACCTTAGGAAAGCCCACGCAACCAAGATAAATATTTGTAGTCTCCAGCACTTAGCTGGAAACAAGGACCACGATAAAAGCCAAAATGTCCATGTATGTAAGCTGCTGGGAGGCTCCGGCACATGGGCAAAAACAAACCTCAAGGTAGAACATTCAAAAAACCAGAGGATATTGGCGTGCGCATGTTGCTAGGAGAAGAGGCACCCTTCAAACCAACACCCTTACCAATTTCTTTCTCCCACCAACTCTTGCCATGGAAGAGGAAAGGAAATAAGGTGAGGTGGTAGCCAAAACTAGGAGTTCAACACTGAAGCAGCTATGGGAAGGCCTTAGAGCTCCCAAAAATCTTGCCTTTGTGTTGTTGGACAGAGGAAGATTTCACAAAATGGGATGAATCGAATGGAGAGAAGAGAAATGAAAGGGGAGACTCGGCAAAATTGGAGAGAACCCATTAGGGTTTCTTGGGAAGAAGAGGCTTCCAACGGCTATAAAAGGGTCATCTCCTACCCATCAAAGCCAACCGAGATCCAGAGAGCAAGCATTATCTCTCATTCCTGAAGCTCTATAATTTTGTGCTCTATTCCTCCATCTTCTCCCATTTTCTCTTCTAGCAAGCTATTCCAGAACTAGGCAAAGCTTTCGTCTAGTTGCCGAAAAGTTACTCAACACACCCATTGTCCTCTCTCTCTTCTCTCTCTCTCTCTCTCTCTCTCTCTCTCTCTCTCTCTCTCTCTCTCTTTCTCTCTCTCTCTTCTCAACTAATCCTCTCAAACCCCCTTCTCCCCTTACTTTAAACATCTATCTCTCATAGGAAATCACAATCCTCTCTCTCTCTTTAATGCTAAACTCATGACTGCTTTGCTTCTATGCCACAAGCCTCTCATGCCAAGCTAAGTATTTATCTGTAAGCGACTGTTAGTTTCGTTGGTGAAGGTAACCGAGGTGCTTACTAAGGCTCAGCTACCCTTTTGAAGCATTCTTGGGGTCTGATTCTTGAACTTAGACCTAGGGGCAATTTCACACATTTGGCTCCTTACAACAGCCCAGATCCGTAGTAGCTGCCGGAACGAAAAAGCCCCTACAGGTTCTATAAATGAATTCTCTTTCTCACCAAAAAAAAAAAAACATTCAAAATTAATTTTAATAAGACATGATTGTTCATGTTTGTCAATTATAGCTTATCTGACTGAATTTGAAGATGCATCAAACTTCTAAGAGCACTCTACATCTTAGGCTTTACTTGGGGCTCTAAAATTGGTGTTTGGAGCCTCATTTAGAGCTCCAATAGAATATTCTAAACTTTAAATGTATCTTTCCCACAATGGGGGATCTATATTTTTTTCATGTTCTAATCTTATTTATGTGTATTTTTTTTTCCAGTTACCATAATTTTTTTTAATGTAAGTTTATGTTAGGAAAACCAAACTTTGTCCCCTAACTAATCCTTAGGAAAACCAAACCTAGCAAGATTGGCTTGCAGAAATTTAAAAACATAAAATAAAATTTTGTAGTTGGTCACTTTAAACCCTTCGTTTTGCTCAAATCCCAGCTGTTGGATTACCGATGTTAAAAAGGTAAGCGGTAGGACGGGCGACTAGAAAATCCCAGGTGGGCTGGGCGAGTGGAACACAGAGCTAGGTTGAGCTCTCATGGGGGAATTTTTAATTTTTAATTTCCATATGTTAGAGCTCCAAAGTGGTTGAGCCCACTTTAAAGCACCCTTTGGGGATGCTCTAATATAAGTCAAATTCTTATACCACATTTTGGATATACTTTGAAACCCTATTTCTAACAAATTGCCCTAACTTCCTTTGAAAGTAAATAACACACGACAATTAGCTAGATATCAGTGTTCAGATTTATTTTTGAGTGTTTTTTTTATTACTGTATCGTCTGCATAACCACATACACATGTGACTAATAACCAGAATGATGGACAAAGCAAACAGCAGAATGCAAGATTTTCAAAAGGCAAGGAGAGGAACCACAGTACCGAAGAAGTTAATGAAACATTAGAGCACACAACACACCAACTTAAGATTTTGAGGACAAGATACATTCTCCAATTCACCAGAGGCATATTTTCTCCCCTCAAAATATTACTCTAACGCTTGTCAACTAATTGAACAGTTCCTTACATAGCATACAAGGGAATGACAGAATGAAATAAGGTTGGAATCTGAATCACAGAGAACGAGAGAGACCCCAGCCCAAATCCCCGTTGTATATTGTTCCAAGCACAGATATAAGACAGAATCAGAAGCGAGTGGTGTGAGCGCCAAAAAATTTACAAGCTTCCATCTTTTTCGTACTACAAATGCTTTTTGCTTCAGCTAAGTTCTAATATTGGTCAGTGGACTCCAATGTCCAGCTTTCTGGACCTCAGACTTACTCCCATAACCATCCTTCAATCAAGGAAAGTTTATAACAATTGTCCTCCCACTTGATTGAACATATATGATACCTGGAATGACCAATAGGCAACCAAACCTGCAAGAATCTATATTGATTCAAAAATCAATAACCGAAGCTCAGATGAGCACAGAACACACGCAAACAACTGAACATGGGCAAACAATAAAGAAAAGTGGGAATCTTAAGAGAACCTAATTTCAGAAAAGTTGCAATAAGTATTATTATCACTATTTACTATGAAATGTCAGATCCAACTCATATAGACTTATCAGTTTCATTACCAATACTGTTAGACTGAAAGTGAATAAAGTTTGTCTTAATTGTCAGTTATACGTCAGTGCATCTAGAAGGTATGTTCAATTGACTGGCATGGAGAAAATAAATTACCATTTTCCAGTACTCTCTCTGAAGGAGGAAAACCACTATATGTCCAAATCATCATCAGGATCCTCATCAGAATCTGGCATCTCATCGTCTGAGTCACGAAAATATATTATTTCACCCTTGCTAGACTCATCATTAATTTTTGAATTCCCAGTTGAAACAGGTGCTGCCTCATATTTGCTATCCATCAGAGATTTTCGACCATCATAAATTTCTACAGGTTTACCATTTCCTGCAAGAAAAAGTCGAAAAGTTTGTTTTGGAGCATCACAATCATGCAGATAAAAGGGAAGAGATCAAATAATGTAACCTTTTTTTATTTTTAATATAAGGTATATGACCAAACCACTTATATCCATCCATGGTTTCATACCTTGGTGTTCAAACGGAAGCACAACTTTGGCCCTATCATTTCGCTCTTTCTCTGACAGTTGTAGATTGAATTGCACCTGTAGAGAAGAACAGTTTTAAAATAAAATAAAACTCATACAGAGAGTTTAGACAACTTTATTATCTGTGTGCACAATAAAACTTATTCACTAGTGTACATTTGTTTATGTCCATGTGTCTGCATAACGTCCAGTTATGTGTTATGCGGAAGTCATTAATGATTCAGTAATCATCCAATTGTATCAGAATAGACTCAGTCAGCAATTTAGAATATCACCATGTAATAAAACTGAAAAGAATCAATTAAAAGAAAGGCTTAATTCCAAATAAGGAAGTGTTTTCCCCTGGATAATTTGAGTTTAAGATAAGGTTAAACAGTTGACCTTCGGCAAAAGGCCTTGATTGACTTGATTGACTAATCCATCTTCAAATGAAGGGAGGTGAAGTCGATGCCTGACTGCCCAATGTGAATCTCTTCAAACTGAATACAAGTTTCAGGGACTTGTATTAGTTTACCAACTTTCCAGATCAGTAAAAGAATTTCAAAGAGAGAGAGAGAGAGAGAGAGAGATCACCATCACTCGTACACGTCCATTTCTACGTTTGCATCGGACATGAAATTTCCCTTTTGTAAAATTCCGTTCAACTAAAGAAAGATTCTCTGAGTTACCTCTTTGTCGATTTGCAAATGGGATTAGTGGTTCTATGCTGGCCACCATAGAGGACATATATTCAATAACAGCAGTGACCTTTTCTTCACAAAGATCCGCATGAAGAAACCAAAAGATACTTGAAATGTGATCTGCAACCATAAGATAAAGTGAATTTGCAGCCTCCAAAAGTTGAATATGTGCAATAAGTAAACCATACACTTCATTAACTTCCAAAATGAGGCATGCACCATTTTACATTGAATTTCCAAAAGTATATTACATCATCCAAAAGGTTTATATTACACGGATTTTATGATAGCAGCTAAAAGCTCAGGGCAAAAGAGATAAGTGTGCACTAAACTTATAAAAATAGCAAATGACTAGAAAACATATATATTGAAAGCCTAGAGAAAACAATCAATTTTTATGGGAAAAAGATTGAGGAGCTAGTAAAGTTTATATACCACAGCAACGAAGGTTGCTCAAAAGGCCAGCAACTGATGACAAAGATGCATGTCTTAACATTTCATTTACCTGAAAATTTGAAAAGAAACCAGCAAAAAGAAATGAGTGAGAAGGGAGGGAGGGAGAGACAGAAGCACCAGAAGTAACCATAAGCGGAATTTCCAAAGGTGGGCAAAAACAAACATATGCTCACAGGACCTACTTTCCAACATAGACATTAAGCAAACAAAAAACAAAAAATCTCCTTATCCACTTGAGAAATAGTCAGTATGAATAAACTTTAGGGCATTGGCAGGCTTTTACTCATGCAAATGGAACAACATGCTGATGCACATCAGTTATATAAGGAAAGGGTTTTGGTTCCCAGTTCAGGGAAGTGTAGTTCAAGAGAGGAAACCATACATTACATCAATAATCATCCAACGTTTGTATGGTTGAGAGGTTGTAAGACTGGCTATTCTAAACTAAACAACTTTTTCAAATAAAATTATGGACTTTCTTTGCCAAAAAATAGGAAAGAAGAAGAGAAAAAGAAAATGGGACTACATAAGTGCATTAATCACCCCAAATCTGGTAGTAATGTAAATTAAAATTTTAATATAACTTCTTATCATCAACAACAAGAAGAGGAAAACAGGTATTGAACTATCACAAATCATTAAATCAAATTGTTCATGATTTTTATATGTAAAAAAGAATATTGTAAGACAAATTTCTTCATAGCTTGCAATATACAAACAAATATAATAACGTAAAACAAAAAAATATTTTTTTCTGGTTTTGTAATATTTGAACCTTAAACAAATTCGAACAATTTGAGATGATTGCAGTTCCCATTTTTAGCTTATCTCTAAAAGAATTACTATAATAGTTTTCAGACTAAGTTCAAATACTCTCACAGTAAAACTATGGAACATCTATACCATGCAAAGATGAAACCCAGTGTCCTGTCAAATATTTTTTTAAACATTAAGCATGCTTTGTGAAGACATCTATGGATAAGAACTGAGAGCAGTGCATCAAGAAGGCACCACAGTTGCCTGCTTGTCTAAAGATGAGACAAAAGAGTACCATAGAAGTGCATACTTTCTACTGTGACATCGAAAGCAATTGACGTCCTCCTCGTAAACTAAGGCATTCAAAGAAATTGTGGTTAGCCATTTCGGAAAATGGCCCCAATGAAAGCAGCTCGCATATTCAATAATTTTCTCATAAACAACAAACATACTAAGTTCCTTAAGGTGTTTAATCTCTATGGCTGAACCGAGCACACCATCGAAATTTGTACTGAAATATTTGTTGAAGGTGAAACCCAGAAGGAAGTTTCTAAGCCCCAAAACATAGACAGGATTCTTAGAGAGTTACAATGCAAATTTCTTGTCTCTGGAAAGTCCTTTAACTCAATAGGAAGTTTCCAAACATCACACACAAACAAATCAAACTACAGTAGAAAATTACAGTACAGCCTTGCCACACTGCACCAGCAGGCAAACTTAAACCTTCCTTCAACCTCATACTAAGTCTCATAAGGTGTTCAATCTCTACGGCTGAGCTGAGCGCACCCATCAAAATTTCTGCTGAAATTTTGTTGAAACCTTGAAGGAAGTTTCCAAGCTCCAACCATAGACAGGACAACAAAAGAGTTACAATGCAAATTTCTTGTCTCTGGCAAGTGTTTTAACTCAATAGAAAGTTTCCACACATCACACACAAACAAATCAAACTATGGCAGAAAATCACAGTACAGCCTTGCCACACTACACCAGCAGGAAAACTTAAACCTACCTTCAACCTCAAAGTACTAGCATTGACCCTGAATATTTCAAATATCATACATATACAATCACAGGATGCATAATTACCGAGTCTATTGCAACACTGAAACGAACTTTCCCTTGTCCAACCAATCCTGCAAGCATACAACCAAAAAGAAATCCACAATTACAATAATACTAGAATTATGTGAATACTTACATGGCCAAACAGGCATCTTACTACGAATACAAAATCTGCCAATGCAGGTAAGTCAGTACAAGTAGAACCAATAATACCTTTTCCAAGAGAAATAACTGAAGAGAACAACTTGTCCGCATCCTTCACATTCCTGCAAGTACTAGCTAAGTTGGAAGCTTCATGAGAGAGATTTTTAGCACTTCCACACTCCATGAGCCTCTCTCTCCAACCAAGAGGATCCGTGTAACAATCCAAAATCCGAATCCTGTAATGCTAGTTCAGTCCAGAGGTCCCACGAATTATATACATTATCTATGTGTGTTTATTCATTGTGTAACGTGTATTACTTTCAGCTTAAAGCACTGCCAAATTTCTCAAACAGGCATATTGGCACAACAAATGAATGCTTAGTTCCGGTTCTGAGATTAAAACAATAAAACCAATGTTTGGTCACGTTTTGTAGAGGAAAAATCTATTATTAGTTTTTAAATTCCTTTACTTCTGATTTTTTTTTTCTTTTCCAATTTTCTCAACAACCAAACAGAGTGGAAAGCACGGAAATTAAAAGAAGGCTATCGTTACCACTGCTGAGAAGAAGAAATATCGAGTCCTCTCCTCTTCAACAAGTCTGCATAATATGACGGACTCCGAGAAAACGCGACGAGCACCAGAGCTCTACAAATTAAATCAATAGCAAAGAGAATTTAATTAAAATAATCTACAAACTGAGAATTACACATTTTAATCTACGAAATGGAGTTGTTTCGGGAGAGGCAACTGACCGCGACTGAGATTTTGCGGCTGCAATGTTGGTGGAGACTGGGAGAGAAAGTGGCAGAAGGCGTCGAAGCCAGAGGTGTTTGCTATAGAGTCCTTGATGTGAGAGCGGGTGCATGCTCTCCCTCCAACGCACCGTCTCGAAGGGCTCTGCAAACCCATTCCGCCATTGTTGCGGGTACTGGGAGTTCGAGTTCGTGTAGGAGTATCTAAGCCCTAATCTGTTATTCAATTAAACGTAATTTTACTTTACCAGCCGAGGTTTTACTTTACTGCTTTAAAAAAACGGTTTTATCACGAAAGATCCTTAAAGTTTTCAAAATTCTTCATTTCGTCCTTCAATTTTCAAATTAAACTTTCAAATCAATCAATTTGGTCCTTAATCTTATGATCCACATGTCAGTTTGCAATTTGCTATATGATTTTCTTGATGGAACCTAAATGTGAAACCCTAATTGAAGAGTATATGATAATATTGAGCAAAACGTGGGTTTTAGGACTAAATGAGTTATATTTTGATTATAATATATCTATAAAATTGGTCATGCGATGACTCATGACCAATTTTAAAGAAAATTTTGTCTTAATGTGACATCAAGGACAATCTAGACCAAAAGATCACATTGATTAATTTGAGAATTTGAGGATTAAAATGAAGACTTACAACAAAAATGGATATTAAACTAATTTGTGAATTAAAACTCTTTTTAATTCTTGCCTTTATGATGACCTTATTACGGTATATTTCACAAAGTCATGAGTAATACATAATAGTATGTCAAAGCTACTCAAGCTAAAATAAGATGGATAACATATTCAATTATAATGACAATGCAATACAATCCTTATCTCTTTTCCCAATAGTTTTTAATAACATATTAAGGGATTCATATCAAATCCGTAATGTAAATTTCTATGACTTATAGGATTCACTTGGGTGTGATTAGGAACATATTTCTCAATCAAACTCAATTCTATGTCTAGAGATTCTCGAATCACATTTTAGATTATTCTTTCATTACTAAGAGATGCCTTGTTGTACACTCACATGCCATCATGAGTCAATCAAGGACCTTGACAATGTCTTAAGTCAAGTCCTGGATTGAGTTTGATTATACGGCAAAGTCTAACATCAACGACGTATCCACAAGGCAATCATAGTGCCTCAGGTCTAAGGATTGACATGTAGGAAGACTTTCACACAATGTCTATTTATGGATTGTGTTGTACTTACTCTCTAGTGAGCACCTATATACTTATGTGTCCCCCCACAAATGACTTAAGACAAGTCATCCATTCTAATTGCGAAGATATAATGCATCCCAATTTTTTCGGATCATGAACACCCAATTAAATAATTCTATGACTAATGTTTGTACAATATTTGGCCAAATACTCCTAAGCCAATCCAAACAAGGGGAAGAGAGTCCCACATCAACAAAATGCAAGAAAAGGGGACTCCTCCTTACTTATAAAAGGAGATCTTTTCCCTTCAAGAAAGGGAGAGAGTTGGACGGGCTACTAGGGCTCCGTATGGCTCACTAGTCTTCAAGGGCTTACCCATGAGCCCATTTACAAGTCCACAGATCATTGGCCTTCAGCGAGATCTCCAGCCTTCAGCCTCCAGCTTTTCTACCTTCAGCCTTCGACATTCTTTCTCTTCCCCTTGGGTCTAACCCTATGTGCAATGTATACACACATTATCGTAATGAGAACATACTTCTCCGTGGACGTAGCTCATTATTCGAGTGAACCACATACATTTATCTTCTGTATGCATGTCTACTTATTTACCGAATGCTCTCTCATACTGAGGGTTCTCACCTTCAACATCCACCTCATCTTTAAGTTGGTCTAATTACTACCCGTCTAGTTTTCAGTGCCAACAGATTGATGTTGTATGTGGGAAGCGACACAAAAGGCAATGTCGTTCTCCTTCTCGAGTGCCCTCGGCACCCTACAACAAGTGCCCTTTAGCACTCTTACATTCAATGCCCTCGACACCTTTGTGAGCTCTGCCATCGGTACCTCCTACAATCGGCTTCAGCACCCTTACAACATTTGGCTCATGCGATGTTTTCACATCAACTCAATGATTCGGCATCTGCCTTCGGCACTCTTACATCATTCGGCATGTGCGATGTCTTCACATCAACCCAATGATTCGGCTTCTACCTTCGGCACCCTTACATTATTCCGTGCGTGCGATGTCTTTACATCCCCCTAATGATTCAGCCTCTGCCTTCGGCACCCTTACATGATTCGGCACGTGCGATGTCTTCATCCCCCCAACGATTCGGCCTCTGCCTTCAACACCTTTACATCATTCGGCACGTGCGATATCTTCACATCCCTCAATGATTCAGCCTCTGCCTTCGGCATTTTTACATCATTTGGTGCGTGCAATGGCTTTGTATCCCCCAATGATTCGACGTTTACCTTTAGTAACCCCACATCATTCAGCGCGTGCAAAGCCCTCAGCATCTCACCAATGATTCGGCGTCTGCCTTTAGTATTCTTAGATGATTCGGCGTGCTCGATGCCTTTGGCATCCCCCGATCATCATTATGCACTCCAAAATTATGTGAGTATATCATTTTGCCTTTTCTAATTGCTACAGCTTTTCCATTGACAGGTTCAGCACTTAAGGAAGCCTCCATATGGTAGCCCCAAGTTTACGACAGCTCCATACATCAAGCTTACAGCAGCAGCTCCCAAGCTTACAACATCAACCCCCAAGCTTACAGCATCAGCTCCAAAGCTTACTGCAGCTCCCAAGGCTCCAATAGCATCAACTCCTAACGGCATCCTCCTAAAGCTTACGACAGCTCCCAAAGTTCCACATATCCTAAATCTTACGGCAGCAACTCCTAAGATTACAGCATTAACTCCCATGTTTACGACATCAGCTTCTAGCTTACAGCAACACTGCGTTGCCGAACGGCACCCTACGGGTGACATTTCTCCAGCGCCCTTCTCAAAGCCATGTCGAACGGCATCTTCCAAGTGATATCTCTTCATTTGTGCCAAAGCTACCTGCCGACAAAACCTCTCAGAATCTTCTCCCTTACGGCGCCAAGGCCACAAGCCGAACGACACCTCTAGAGACACTTCTCTTTTACGGCACTAAGGCACACGCCGAACTACACCTCTGGAGACCATCTCCCTTTCGGACCTATGCCACCTGCCGAACGGCACCCATGTCAAATATCACACCTATAGCAGCACCTACAGCAGCTGAGCCAATGCATACCTACAACAGCTGCGCCAATGCATGCCTTCAGCAGTCGTCATGTGATTAGGCTTCGTGCCCTTCAGCAACTGCTATTCAATGCTTTATTCAGTACTTTTACCTTTGGTAATCAGCAGGTATTGACAACTGTCTCAACAACTCATACTGCATACAAGAGAAGCAAAGAAAAAGTTGAAGTATTGCTCGCAGGCATTGAAGACTACAAGTCCCCAATCAAGAAGTAACTCCTTAATCGCGAATTTGGGGGACTCCTGTTTGTACAATATTTGGCCAAATACTCCCAAGCTAATCCAAGCAAGGGGAAGAGAGTCCCACATCGACAAAATGCAAGAAGAGAGGCCTTTTCCCTTCAAGAAAGGAGAGAGTTGGGAGGGCTACTGGGGCTCCGTATGGCTCACTAGTTCTCATGGGCTTACCCATGAGCCCATTTACAAGCTCACAGATCATTGGTCTTTAGCTAGATCCCAGCTTTCAGCCTCCAGCCTACCTTCATCTTTCGACATTCTTTCTCTTCCCCTTGGTCTAACCCTATGTGCAATGTATACACACATTATCATAATGAGAACATACTTCTCCGTGGACATAGCCCATTATTCGAGTGAACCACGTACATTTGTCTTCTGTATGCATGTCTATTTATTTACCGAATGCTCTCACATACTGAGGGTCCTCACCTTCAACATCCACCTCATTTTTAAGTAGGTTTAATTACTACCTATCTAGTTTTTAGCGCCAACAACTAGAAACTGTTTATGGTGTGAGTTATAAGGAAAGGTCTTCTGAACCTAACTTCTCCAGATCACTCTCCTCATCTCATAGGCTATGGGCTTGTCCTTTAGGTAAATAACTATTAATAAGACTAGTACTGATTTTCAGTAGTCTACATTAAGTACACCTGAATTTTCAAATTCTACCGAAGTCTTTTATATTCCACCTAACTCTAGATTGAATACACTCTTAGTGTTATGTGTGGTAAAAGGAGTTTATGAATTTGCAACAGATTTCCTACATCTTTTCCAGCACAACTTGCCTCTCAAATTTTAGATTCTAAATTTTGTTTAACTCAAACTTGATAATGTTGGTATGCAATTGATTTTCTTTTCATGTGATTTTACTTTGTAACAAGCTTTTGCTTCTTATTTCTATCAATTTTAAGGCAATTTATGCATTTTTGTCATATTGTGATTTAAGAAAATTTGAACCCTTAATCAATTAAGATATAGACTAAAACCTTTATTAAGCCAACTCCTCACTTGATGCACAACTATTTAGTTAGAAGTTAATTTCTTGATGCACAATCTATTTCAATTTTCATTCCATCTATTAGGTTTTTTTTAGTGTCAATGATGATACACTTACAAATTTAGAGATAAAATTAATTTGATTATTTTCCTTGATTTTGGAGGTGAAGAAACTTTTGAGCAATTATTGTAAAGAAAGAGTTTGTTTTCACACAACAATTGTGAGTAGAAAACCTCTTCCAAATATTAACAATTAATATAATGTTTTATCGTTGAAAAGGAAAGGAAGAAGAAAATAGTGATTACAAACCATTTAAGATTGTCTCTTCAGGAACCCTAGCCCCCTTTCTGAAAAAACAATCTTTCAGCACCACAATGTTAGATATATGCCCTAAAAGCCAATATAAAATGAAAAATTCTAAGGAAATAATATGTAATAGTAAAGGGAAAGAACGTTGCTTTACATACTACCACACACAAAGTAACAAGTCCATGGATTAATATATAAATGGAAAGTAGTCTAAAGAAGTTAGATGCATGAGACCTTTCCATACATATAAATATCGTATCCTAAAATTTTCATGGTCATACGATCACCAATTGGACAATGTTGACCTGCAAAGACTGGTACACATTATGTTTGCTCAATTGGGAGGATGACTAGTCTCAAGTCATTCGTGTAGAGACACTGAGACAGATGTGTAGGTGCTCTATAGAAGATGGAGTCCACTGAACGCAATCAACTCTAGAATTCTTGTATGGAAGTCTTACTCACAAGTGTTAAATAAAGAATTCTAAGTTGTGATAATGCAAATTAATCCTTAGACCTGAGACATCACAGTTGTCTTGTGTATATGTTGTTTCTCTTTGAGAGCACTATACGGTCGTATCAAAATGATGTGACTTAAAGATGTTCCTCAGGATTCTCAGCGTGTACACAGAGACAAGTGAATGTACAACAAGGAATCTCTGCTCTTTGTAAGAAGATAGAATACTCTAAAGATATGATTCGTGAATCTTTGGCCAAAGTATTGGATGGAAATTGAAACAAGAACGTTTGCAATTTCATAAATTGAATCATATAATCAAGAGATGTCATATTAGGGATTTTGACACAAGTTTACCATATCCCGAGAATATGACATAGAGTATTGAATTAGAGAAGGATCGAATTGCATTGTAATCACAAACTGACTAGGTTCTCTAAATGAATTCTTTTTAGCTTGGTAGCCATGACATACTGCTAGGTGTCACTCATGGCTTATGAAGCCCTATAAGGACTAATTATAATTAGCCTTCGCCAATAGGAGAATTGTATGGAGGGGTACAATTCACACTTGATTCAGAGTGAATCATTCATACCCACTGTCTCTAATTAGAACCTATAATCGCACACCGAAAAGGAATGATTGGAAATTATGAAGAGAATGAATGATTTTGTGACTTGGTAACAGTCAATGTGAGTCAAAGTCAAAGTCAAAGTCAAAGTCAAAGGTCAAATGGTTGACCCACACTTGACACAATCAACTAAGGATGACCGGGACCAACATTCATTAGACAAGTGAGTGATTAAATTAGTTCAGTCACTAGAGTAATTAAATTGATTAGATTAATTTAATTATTCAATTAAATATATGAAACTTTAATTAAAGGTCTCATATGACTTGGAAATTCAAAAGGGATTTGACTATATGGACTTAGGCACATATGTGACACATTATAGATTAATGTTGTTAGACCGATAGCAAAAGATGACACACAAAAAGGGGTGTGGCCACATAGGGCTTGGGGGCATTTTTGTCACTCTTGTGACTTTTGATCTATAAGTGTGTAGCTATGGAATCCTATCATCCTAGGTTTTTCAAGTTGGTGACATTGAAGAGAGAAAACATCAAGCTATCTCTCCTAACCCCTGAATCTATCACATCAAGTGAAGGTGCTAGCACCACTCTTACTTGTTGTCTACTCATTCTCTCATCTCATTCAATCTTGGTGAAGAGCTTTGGGGAGGTGCATATCTTTGTACCTATTTGGAGAGCTACAAGGTGAGAATCAACATAAAGAGAGAGCCAACAACAAAGGGACCACTCCCTCTACTTGAACCCATTCTTGGTTTCAAGATTCGCTCCAAGGGTATGAACATTATCTTTCTCTCAAATAGGATTTAGGAGTTTTTGGTGCACACTTTCATAGACTTATAAAGATTGGGACCAAATGAGCTTGCATGAATCCCTAGTTTATTTAATGCTTCCGCTCTTACTTTGATTTCATATTAGATATGACATGTTAGGTGATTTATACTCTCAATGTTTGGTTGTAGAGTTTTTAAAATCTCTACACAACACCATTCCCACAATATTCCCTTCACATAAGTCCTCCTTCCCTCACCTCCTCTTCTCCTCTACTCTCTTCCTCTAATCCCCTTTATTTCCTGCAATGTTGCTTTCACTTTTGCTCTCTCCTTTTGTGAGAGTTTTCTCTCTCTTATGTGAGAGCTCATTCTCTCCCTTGTGATAGTTTCTTTTGTATTTCTTATTGTTTGTGGTCAGCTTCTCCACACCGTACATGGGTAAGTTCTCTCAGAGCTATGGAATGGATATATTGTCTACTCCACGACACTCTCCCTTATAATCTACGACTTCGTCTCGATGTCAGATCTCAAGCACTATCCTCTGCTCCTCAACTCCATAGGTGTCGCTTCCGTTGATCTTCCTCGATAGTGTGGGAATGCTTTTGAAGTGCAAAATGCATTAGCTTCTTGGATTATGGGAACACTTATGTGCGGGTGGCTTGTTCACCCCCATTCTCTAAATCTTCGGATTTTCTTGTTACTGGTTACTCCTCATTGATGGCGGTGGTGGATCTGTGAGGGTGGCTCCACTAGTGTACTGGTAGGTAGTGGTTTATGTCTAGATCTAAGGATTCTTGTTTTGTGAGGTTATGGGCTGTGTCTATTTGAAAATCTTTTTTTTTTACAATATATATATTAATTTAAAGAAATATTCATTATTTAATATTTATTTTGAAGATCTATATTTTAAATATTAGGTCTAGGTTGAAATTATTACCTTAGGTGGAGGTGGCACCATTCTTGCAGTCTCCTCATGTATTGTAAGGTGTAATCAAGGTATTAAATATCGAGGTATCGGAAATATCGTGGTTCAAAAATATGGAAATATCAATGGAAATATAGACAAAATGTTGATATCGGTAAAAATGAATAAAAACTACGGAAATTGTTAGAAAACATGAAATTTTTAATAACACGTTAGAAGATGTTCATTTACTCACTTATCTTTTGTTTTGACACACAAAATTGAAGAACAATGCATTGTATAATGGGTTTACGTGATTTAAGTTGAGTATAGTGTAAGCTAACAAATGCAGTAACTTAAAAAATGAACTAATATGCAAGTAATACAAGGGGCTTCTATACTATTATGGTTAGAGTAACAAATGTCAACATATATGACAATAATAAATAAAAGGGATTTATATAGTATATGTATAAATTAGCAATAAAAAGGCTTTCTATAGTAAAAAGATTAACAATATACATAAATTTATTTATAAAAAAATATATATGATAATTCTTTGATCGAGTAATTAAGTCCATATGCTTTTTTCTTTAAATAAAAAAGTAGTATAAATATAATACATATACAAACTTTGACAAGGGCATTGATGTTAGCGCAGGTGGAGGAGAGTAAAGAATTGTTGTCATGTCAAGTATGTGTGTATAAATAGAACAAGAAAGGAGGAATATAGCAAGTTAACATTATAGCTCAGTTGGAAAAGGCACCAAAATGTTAAGAAGTGGTGGACAACGGTTCAAATCCCACCCTTCCAATCACCTTCTAACAATTTTGCCAAAATATCCCTAGTCCAAAAAAAATGAAATTATCGGTGAAAGATATTTAAGCTTTCCTTTACATGTGTACAATTTCTTGTAATAAGCTTGCTCAAAAGGATTTAGATTAGTTTAAGGTTGATGTCTTATTTGATAGCCAATACATTGCTCACAAATGTAGTTTTAATTCTAGGGCTACCTTTTACTCTCTTTGCTATAAGGAGGTCAAATTTTTAAGGTGCCGTCACTTCACAAAAAATACCATGTACTTTTGGAAAGGTTGAAGGCTCAATATTTTCTCTATGCGTTTCTTTGTGAAGGCCGTGAGGTTGCATTTATGCAAGGACGGTCCTACTATCATGGTAACCTGGGCTAAAGCCCATGCACTTGTTTTTTTCAAACTTCATTATACTCTAGCCTAGGTCACCCAAATAAAATATTATTAACTAACCCCACTAGGACTAGGCTGACCACCTAAATAAAATATTTATTAACTAATCCCACTAAATAAAATATTATTAAGACTATCCCACTAGGAATAGGCTGACCAACAATTTTTTTAAAAAAAGAACTAAACCCCACACCCCACATAAAAAACATTAGACTCCCACTAGGCTAACTAACCACAAACATTCCCTCTCCCCTTTTCAAAAAAGAAAAGAAAAGAAAAGGAATTCCCTCTTTCTCTTGCGCAGTAGTAGACCATCCACTAGCGGCTAACTCCTGCTCTTTGACAAAGGGAAAGTTATGCATGTCCTATCCCTCTAGACTTAATTAAGCAAACTAAGTTAATCATCCATTCTTCCTCTTCTTTTCTTTTGAAATTTTGGGGATTATTTAGGGTTTATGAATTATCATCAATTAGGATTTACAATTAAGGTTTATCAATTGTCAGTTAGGGATTTTAATTAGACATTTAACTATTTAAGTACGTGACATTTTTATTGAAAATTTGTCTTCTATATATTATTCATAGGTTATACTTTATAATGTCTAGTCAACATTATAATGTTAAGAGATCAAGGACTATTCAAGATTTTTTAAGAGAAAACAATGATAAATCATCAACTAGCATGCCTTCAGGTCCTTCTTTGTCTCCTCCAATTGTGAGGAGCAACCTCCCTCTCAACCTCAAAGAATTGAAGATGAAAATGTAAGAGTCTAGTCTCATCAAGAAGTTAATACCAATTCTCTCGAGTGTGATCCTAGATTAGTCCTCAAATAGACACGTATCCACCTAATGAACCTGATAATGTTCGGAAAGCATATATTCTCTTAGGACATGTCAACCACATTAAAGGAATTTTTCATCACACTTAGAAGGGAAACAAAGTGTCGATTTGTTGGTAGTTTGTATAAGCAATACCATTTGGCTTGAGTATAGTGTTCATAAAGATAAAGTGTTTTGCTTTCAATGCTTTCTTTTTGACATTGATCATTTACATAAGGCATTCCTTGTAGAGGGATTAGAAGTTGGAGAAGAGTTGGTGGAAAAGAGTGTGTTTTCCTATTCATGTAGGCAATATAAATTCACCACATCATTTTGCTATGCAAAAGTAGATGGATTAAAATACCCGACTCACAATATTGACAGAGTAGTGCAAACCCCATACGAAGTTGCAAAAATCAGTTGAGGCTTACAACCACAATATCAAGGAATGGCTTTTATTAGAGGTGATGATGAATCTTGTGACTTTAATTGAGGCAATTTCATTGAGTTGGTGAAGGCATTTGCAAGAATGAATGTAAACATTGAAAAAGTTGTGTTACAAAAGGCCCTCTTAAATGCCCAATATATTTCAAATAAGATACAAAGGAGATCCTAAGTATCTATTCTACCAAATGAGGAAGAGGATACGTGATGAAATTGGGGAAGATAGGAAATTTTGTACTCTGTTGATGAAGTACTAGATGACTCTTAGAAGGACAAATGGCTATTATCATAAGGTTTGTTGGTTGTGATGGGCATATTCGAGAAAGGTTTTTTGATATTGTGAGTGTTTATAACTCCTCAGCTCTTAAAAGTGATATTTGTAAAGTTCTTGGCAAGCATTATCTTTTAGTGAGCAATATACGTGGTAAAGGATATGATGGTGCTAGCAATATGTGTGGCGAATGGAATGGCTTACAAACACTATTTCTCAATGATTGTCCATATGCATATTATATATACTGCTTTGCTCATCGTCTTCAATTAGCTTTAATGGTGCAACTAAAGAGGTTGGACGCGTTTGGAGATTTTTTTTCAATGTTGAATAACATTATGAATTTTGTTGGTGCTTCTGCCAAACGCTATTCTGAGTTAAAATTAACTCGACAAGCTGAAATTGAAGAATTACTAGATGTTGGAAGACTTGGGACAAGTAAAGGGGCTAATCAAATTCGTTGTTTGCAACGACCTGGAAGTACTTGTTGGGGTTCACATTTTAATTCTATCAGGAGTTCGATTGATTTATTTGGTGCAACCAAGACACTTCTAAAGGATATCAGTCATAATGGACCTACCTCACAATTTCATGGCAAAGCAGAAGGTATTAAAATATCTATGTTTTCTTTTGACTTTGTTTTTGCCTTGAATTGTTGGACAAAACTATGAGATTCACTAATTTTCTTGTCAAGAACTTCAAAGAAAATCCCAAGACATTGTAAACGCTTTGAATTTGGTTGCAAGTACCAAAATGGAGCTTGATGAGTTGAGAAATAATGATTGGATGATTTTATACAGAGTGTGCAATCATTTTGTGAAGAACATGAGATTAATATGCCTGATATGTCTGCCCGTCATACAACAAGCACTCGCCGTTCTTGTCAACAAAGAGATTGTAGCACAGCTGAGCATATTATCATATTGATGTATTTAATAAGGTAATAGATTATCAGTTTAGGGAGTTAAATACTAGATTTCCAGATGAGACCGTGGAACTCCTTTCTCTTAGTTGAGCATTAGATCCTCGTGATGCTTTCAAGCGATTAACATTGGTGATATATGTACTCTTACTAAGAAATTTTACTCTTTAGATTTCACTACAACTGAGTTGCATGCTTTAAATCAGCTATTGGGATGTTATAAGATTGATATGGATTGCATTCAAGCCTTCAAAAATATTGATTCCATCCCTATATTACTTGAGCACTTAATTGAAACAAAATTAGTAGAAACACACTACTTGATATAAGGAGGCAAATTTTTAAGGTGCCGTCACTTCACAACAAATACGTTGCACTTTTGGAAAGTTTGAAGGCTCAATATTTTCTCTGTGCTTTTCTATGTGCTTACCTTAGAAAAACCTGTTTTTCATAAAATCTTCTTGTGATCACTATATTTGCATCTAGAGGTCCTAAATCATATATATCATTCTAGATCTAGAGTTTAGATTTTAAGATTGATTTCTCCTAGAATGGTTTCTTGAGAAAATTGATCCTTTCTTAAATCAACATTTCATCATTGCATTTGTTTGAGTAGTGATGTGCTACTAGTGCCATGATATGATTGAGCTGAAGATGAAGCTGCCATTGTCATGATAGACTAATTGCAAGCAACATTGCTGAGAAGAAGAAAAGAGCTTGGAGAGGTATAACTGCTTCTTTATAGAATTAGGAAACTTGAGATGTATATCTTGATCTCTGTAACTATTTCTTCTTGTTAGTGGATTGCCTTGTCGGAGTAATGACCCCAAGTTTTTCCAGTGGTGGGTTTCTGGGTAAAGATATTATAGCATATAAGTTGTTTTTAAGATATTATTGGTGGAAATGAATAAGTCACATATTCCCTTATGATATCATTGGTGGAAAGGACTAAGTCATTTATTTCCTTAAGATTCTCCTATAAGTATCATCCTTCCTTGCTTTCAATCATTCATTCCAACTCTATAAAATATAATTATGTAGTTGTGTTTTGAGAGAGAGAGAGAGAGAGAGAGAGAGAGACAAGATGGAAAACTTGTGGGTTTTTCTTGCAAGATAATTATGTGATGCATTCTAAAAGTTCTTATTTTGTGATAAATGTGAAAATTATGGATTATCATAGATTTATCTATTTACAAATCTCTCTCTATTTTCAAGTCAAGAATGTCTAATTTGTGCAATATTTCACACAATATATATTTTTTTGGAGTTTTGTGAAGTACATACTATTCAAGGAACATGAGAACTTCAGTGACGGGGTATCGAAGGATAAATGTAACAGACGAGTACATAGGGCAGTGAGGTCGATATGGGTCACGTGCTTGGTACAATTTTTGAAGGATAACCAAGATATGAAGTAATGATGTGATATAATTTTGATTGTGTATCTTTTAGTATATTTTCTAGAGTGTGTAAAATGACATTGTTTAACTAACTTTATTACATAATCTACTCACTGAGCGGTGTTGCTCATCCCTCACTTGTTTTGTTTTTTAGATCAATTAATGAGCAAGACAAGATTAAATCAGAGAAGTTGGATTAGTTGAGATTGATAAAGTTTTATTTATATTTTGTACACTTGTAAGATTATTATTATTTTTATAAGGGAACTGCATTTTAACCAAATTTTCAGTCTTTTTATTCAATTACACATCCTGATTCGAGAATATTCTGTATTTTCGGATTGGGCCATGACAGTCTATAATGTACAGTTCTTAGAGCCTCAACTGATTAAAATTCTGTGTTGTATCCTTGTGTTGGGCCCATTTGTTCTTCTTGTTGGGATGTGCTGCTTTGCTTGGGCTTTCCAACTTTTATAATGGTTCCTATTCCTAATGAATACTCACTTTGAAAAGAAAAAAAAAAATGTTTTGGTATATCTACAAGTTCTTTAAAAAAAAGTTTGTAATTTGTAGAAGGCATTATGCATGCCATTCGGTTCAAAACGCAGTAACTGGAGTCGTACTTTTTACCAAAAAGTAAAGACGAAGAAAAAAAAAAGCAAAAGTGCCCAACTGCTTTGACGCCGAGAAGTTTAGGAGAGAACGTAGGAAACGTGAAGGCCCACCACGGACAATACATGACAGAGATCACGTTTTCATTTAAAAAAAAATCTGTAAAAACAAAAAACGGAAAAGTCAAGTGATATTTATAAAAAATCTTTAAAAATTGGAATGCAGGTATAAGTCAAACTTTAATTTAGTATAATGGATATCCAAACGCCACGTGTAACGATACGGGCATACTTGAATAGCGTGGGGTCACGCGTATGTCAACAGCACACATCCACCGACGATTGGAGTCTATAACGGCGTTTATTCCGTGCGTTATTCGTGCGCATCGTATCTTGCGAGAAATGCGAAGCCATTGTTTGTCCGTTGTTTCTCGTTGTCGTCGATTCTTATCTAGCCAAAAGTCCAACTCACACAATACGTCACCGTATCTAACGTGGCTTTCTCCCCACCCCTTTTAATCTACCAACCTCTTATACTATTATTTCCCTATCAATTCACATTGATAGATTTCGACCTAATAAATTCTTGTGACTACGATAAAGAGAACATGCCAGCAAATTGGAACAAATAATTTTGCAAGTTGGGCTAATTGACTTGACTTTTATTAGTATTTTCTATATAAAAATTGACTTAATTAGAAAGTTTTTTATATTTGTTGTAACAAAAAGCAAAGTTTTATTGTAGACAACTACAAAAAAAAAAACTTGTTGGTTGTAATTGAAGGTATCTATTTGGTATTGTCAATTCAAGAGAGTATCTATTTGGCATTGATGTTTTGGTATCAATCTTAAGAACTTTTTAAAAAAAAAATACAAGCAACAATAATTTATTCTAAATTAATCTAATCTACCGAGAAGAAGATTCGACTTGAGTGCAAGGAGAGTAAGCTCACCGCCCTGACCAACTGACCTACCTCAGGTTTGCATCAAACTTAAGACGTTAACTTTCTTCTCCTTCTAAAGGATTGCCATTTAGTTACTTACAAGCAAGGTATTAAATATCGATAATATCCCCGATATTATCCCGATAATATCTGATTTTTGGGGGTCCGATATTTTAACAACTAACCATAGTGTTATCGTCAATATATCGATATTATCCCGATATTATCTCGATAATATCGGGAAGATATTTTCAACATTTTTATGAATGATTTGGGCAATATATCGAGATATTATCGATAATATCCTAATAATATCCCGATAATATCCCGATACGAAACCCAAAAATATTTATATACATGGTATTTGTGAAAACCATTTTACTCCTTCAACACTTTAACCACCATATCACTTATGTTTTTGTGAAAATACTAAAATATTTATATATATATACATGGTTTTGTTTTGAATTCTTTTTGCAAGAAACAAATTTTCACATGAGATAAGTAGTACTAGTAACTATGTTTATACTCATAACCAACCATTTCCCTACCCTTCATATCCCATTCTTGTTGGGATGGAATTAAGCGACTCATGAAAACAATCCGAGACTCAATCTTCAAATGATTTTGCTTATGAACAACGTCAACCAATCTCGGATCCATATGGGTGGCATGTTGACAATTACATGCAAAACTATTTTGGGGATTTATCATTTGATGACTACTCTTCAAAATATACTTACTCTACACATAGAGATGATGAAGATAGTGAAAATTTTGAACCTCATAGGAACTCTATATGGTACTAAGTCACTCATGTATCTTACCATGCAATGTATAAAGTGTAAAATATTGTAGTAATTCATTATATAAATGATTATGGTGTGTTTAATCTTCTTTCATTAATTACTAAATATTTTCTACACTTACGGTATTTGCCAGCTCGCTATATAATCAACTTAAATAAGTTAAATCTATCATGCAATGCATTTCCTTCCAATTTTTTGTGATAAACTAATAGATAATTGACTAAAGAAACATCCTGCAAAGTTTCAATAAAAATTTCCAAGTTTTTCTTACAATTTCCGTGGTTTTTATTCAATTTTTTCCGATACCGATAATATCCCGATATTTCCTGCGATATTTCCGTGTTTTTTGACTTCCGATATTTCCGATACCTCCGATATTTAAGACTTTGCTTACAAGGACAATAACATTTTAACTATGCCAATGGAAATATCGAGGTCACTCTTTACTATAACAAGAACCATTATCATGTTTTACTGTTGATAACCATGAATTATGAATTATTTAATAAAAACAAGAAATTATTTTGGAAATAATCGAAATTTTGGACATTATACGCTAATGTACGAACAAAATAACGTACTAAAATATAAGAACAAAAATCTAATTGTTTTTATTTATTTTATCAATGTGATAAGAAGAGGGTTCAAATTTAGAAACTCTTCACGGAGAAATACCACTATAACAAGAAATAGTGGATCAAATGCTAGAATTTTGAATCCAACTAACTTATCATTGTCTCCTTCCAAAACACACAAGTGACAATGTTTATTTCTGATATAAAATTCATAAATAAATACTTCGATTCATTGTGAATCCCATTTATTTCAGGTGATAAGGTAAGATTTTTCCGTGCCTACCAATGACGATTAAATTTGGAAACTTCTTCGCTAGGCTGTGTTACTGTTGTAAAGAACAATCTTTGCCGTCAAAAAAATGCAATTGACAAAAGCCAAAGACAATATTTATTCCTTGATCTAAAACAACCAAGTGACGGTTAAAACCCCGAAAATATTGTGAAGGAAGTTTCCTGCAACTGCTAAAAAGCAAGCATGGGGAAAGAATGAGAAAGGATGGGAACTGAATTTTATGGATAAAGTCATCAGACTCAGGACAGGGAAGACCCCACTGCCACTTTCCTCTATCTCTTTCTCTTAACTTCGTCTTCACTCTCCCTTTCATTCTCTCTCTCTGAAAGTAATTTCCCTCTCTCACAACTTACTGTTCCCTTTCAAACGCTTTCAAAAGCAGCAACTTCCCCCATGACCACCCTGTTATGCGCATCTCATTCTCATTCTCATTCCCCTCATTTTCCATAGCCTTCATTGCACTCTGTTATTTCCCTTTTTCTTCTTTTTTTTCTTTTAAGCTTGCTTAGCCATTGATGGAGTCCATTGGCAAATTAATGAAGCACCACAATCAAAGCAGCAGTCTTCAGAGGCTGAGATGCTCTGTTCAGAACTATGACTGGGGGAAGAGAGGCACAGACTCTCTGGTGGCTAGGCTATCTGCTCTCAATTCTTCCTCTGAAATTGACCCAGAAAAGCCTTATGCTGAAATTTGGATGGGAACCCATGAGTCTGGACCTTCTTTTTTGATTCAAAATGGGGATGAGAATAATGGGTTTTTGTCAATTGGGTCTGAGAGTTTGAGTCTCAAAGATTGGGTTTTGGAAAACCCAAAGGTGCTTGGTGAGAAGGTGGTTCAAAAATGGGGCTCTGACTTGCCTTTCTTGTTTAAGGTACTATTGTTTCTCAATATGAAAGATTCCATTTGTCATATTTATTCTAAATTTTTTTGGGTTTTCAATGTTGGGGTTGTGGACAGTGGAGTTTTTTGTTTTGTGTTTTTAGGTGCTTTCTGTGGCAAAGGTATTGTCAATACAGGCACACCCAGATAAGGAATTGGCTAAGGTTTTGCATAAGTTTATGCCAAATCTTTACAAGGATGCCAATCACAAGCCTGAGATGGCCTTGGCTGTTACACATTTTGAGGCTCTTTGTGGTTTATCAGTCTTGAGGTAAGACACTGCTGGTTTTCATGTTTTGTTCTTATATTTGAAATTTCAATTGATTTACTCTTCAATTTGTGTTATTTAATCTTGTAAATGATAAGAATCATAGGATAGTGTGTGACTGAGAACTGGGTTTGCTTTTGAATTGTTTGGTTGCTGAGTCTTTTTAAAACAATCATTAGTTTTGACTGTTTACATGCTCCCTTTCTTGTTTTAATTTGGTCATTAAATAATTGAGTTGTAATCTAGTTTGGGGCCCAACTGAATCATTTGCCATTACCTGCAGAAAAAATTTGTATGAAAAGGGAATAACACTTTTTGCTATTTCTATTGAATCACAGATTGCCATGCGTAAAAGCGATCACGCATGACATACCATGATTGACCGAGGATAGAAAAATAGTGCTATCTCTGTCTAAAAACTATGGCAGAAGTTGATATAATACCAAAAAAGTAAAAAATTACTTTTAATAGTCATCATTGGTGGAAGTTATTTTTTATTTGAACTTCAAACTACATTGAAGAATTGAGGTCAAGGCAGGTGTAGTGTTACTTTCTGTTATTCAGAGACTCTACCTAAGACACCTTTTTCTTTCCCCTTAATTGTCTTTCTTCC